>QRAM01000228.1:0-148322 GCA_013436055.1 Halocynthia roretzi | reverse complement strand
GAAAAAAATTTGAATGCAAAAAATTGTAATCATGTTAATAATATTAATTCATTAAACTTCACGATATTTTAAATCTAGACATTACAGACTACTGTATTTCCAATATTAGATTTACAATAAGAACAATCATTTACACAAAAGTAGCTAAACTCAAAGGTTATATACATAGAATACATAATACATATTTATACTTAGAAAATAAAAAAAATGATTGTGTAGTCCCTTTGTGTAGTAAATGTGGGATTGATAAGGATTTGAAGGGGTTTGGGTTCAGAAATTCGTAACAGATATCCACTTCCTACCTACAGGATTAGTCCACAAATTTTACTATATTCCTTCAATATCTTCATCATTCAGTGGATATCCAGGAAAAAAATAAAGCTTTTTAGTAAGGTTGGAAACAAAACCACTCATTTCTTTGCAGGGTATCATAGAGCCATCTTTCTGTTTTATCTGACCTTCCATTTCCTTAACTGCCTTATTAACTTTGGTCAAGAGATCAACTACATGTTCATCTTTGGCATGCTCCATGAAGATGTTAGTAATTGCATTAATAAACCAGCTCCCATTTTTGGTATCACGTAAGGCTACGAATCCATCATGTGTTGCATAAGCTACAAGTTGATCAGAGTAAGCAGGTGAACGATTAGCCCGGACACCTGGTCCATCTCTCTCAATGCTACCAGACACTGGTTTACCAATCTTCCTGTTCAAATATTCCTGGAAATCATCATTATTTTTACCAGCATTTGGTCCATCTCTCTGTATGCCAATATCAGTTTGAACTCCTCTACAACACTGGAAGAAAAAAATTTTAGGAATATGTTGCAGTTGTTTAGCATTCTTATTGTTGAACAAGTCCAACACGAAGTCGACTTTGACCTGTCGAGAATCGTTGCCGAGAAATACTTGATCTCCGTTTTCATCCTTCTCGCCATGAGACATAATCACAATGACTACTAAATTATATTTCCTGCTGATTTTTCCAGAAAATTCTTGCAGAATTTTTTCCATTTCTGCAGCAGATTTATTCTCTTTCACTATAACTTTTCGAGGCTGACATCCAAGACCTTCCCACAGGGCTTTCATATTCATCACGTCCAATTCAGATCCGAATCGTTCCTTGAGTTCCTCACCATTGAATGCATTATTCATAATAAGAACACATCCTTTAGCATAGAAGCTGTCAATGGGGTAGTGACCCTGCTTGAGAATGGTTTTGTATGCTTTTTCATCACACCAGACAACCCTGACCTTATCTACTTTTTCACAAGCGTTAGCAGCGTCACTGGGGTTGGTTTTATTATCGTTTTTACTCGCCTTGTTGAGCAACGGCTGTAATATTTGCTTCATGAATTTTCCCTCTCTTCCCAATACTTCAGCAGTAGCTTTAACTTTTTGGGGCTGTAATCCAACACTTTTAAGATTACATAATGCAACAGGTTCGTCATTAGTAAACGGTGGCTGATCTTCTGGGAGCATTTTAACAGGTTTGTTGATTGTTTGTTCAATTCTACTACTGTTTTGGTCACTTGATTGCTCAACAACTCCAGCAAACGTGGCTGATGCACCCTGAGAATTCACTGCCTCAGTATCAGTCTTTACTTCCTTATTCTGCCTAACCAGATCCCGAAGGATTTTTGCGGTAGCATTCTCTCCATTTTTCATTTGCCATTTCTCGACCATCCGATACCATTGCTCTATGCGACCATCCTTAATGTGGTCATCCATGATTACACTTATTTCATTGGTCCTCAACTTCAAGCACTTACGAGCGAAACGAAACCAGTCCGCATTGCTGGAAAACTTATCAATGGCATCATAAATCTCTTTGGGAGGTATCTTCGTGCCTTCCATAGCGCAATAAGTATCGATTCAACCACACGAGAAACGTAGGAAATGTTAGTGATTTTTTTAGCTTGTAATACAACTATAAACCAATTCCTAATGGTTATTATAGCCCCTCCTGTTCCAAACCCCAGGTATCACTGAAGGGACTTTCCCACACGGAAGGGTATTTCTCCTACCGTCGTGGCACAACATTATCGCAACCGTACATTCTTATTAGTAGTATTTAACATAAGTATATTCATTCAAATATGGTACTAGAATATATATAACCTAACATACATTTCCGCATATATTTACAGTCAAATCATAGTTCACTCTGGAATAAAGTACATTATGGTGAAATGATGATGTGATGCACTGCTTCAAAGTCTGGAATCTATCTGTCACTAGTGGCGCATAAAAAATAACATATAAATTGAGTGGAGATATGTTTATATCAATTTAGAAAACTAAATATCTTTGCAGAATGAAATATGACATATTATTCGTGAATATAAGGAAGAACTAATTACAGGTGTCTATAAAGTGAGGGTAAATGGAATTAAATTACACAAATTTTCTTTGATTTGATTGCACCTCAGAGATTCTATGTTATTAGATTTTTTTATGTAAATTACCTAGTTATTTACTTCCTCTTACTGGTACAACTTACTGGCAGGTTTATAATTGTAATTCATAACAGTTTTGAGGATTAGATGAGCAGAGCTTTCTCTGAAGATACTCGGAATAATTTTTAATACAACTAGAATTGCTTAGAAATTTCGGTCTCTTGAAAGAGGTTTTAAAGTTAAAGTATTTATATTATAGTATAATTTTTTCTCATCATCGTTAAAAGGAAACGACTTTATTAGAGGACCTGCTGTATATACATATCCTATAACATTAGGTTTTTGTTACCAGGGTGAAATACTGTTAATTTGTAAAAGGTTTTCTTGAAATCACTATCATGTGGGAGCCAGGACAAGGCGATGACTTAGCTGGCGCTTACTACAAGATAATACCAAAAATAACAAACAAGCGATGGAAAGAATTTGCCCGGAAAGGTCTTAAACTAAGCCAGAATGATATAGATGAGATTGTTGAAAATTACAGCGGCGACGTTAAAGAGCAAAAGATTAAAATGTGTCAATGTTGGCAAGAAAGTATGGGTAAAGATGCGTCAGTTGAATTGATATACCAGGTTTTAAACCACTTCCTTTTCCCCAAAAAATGTCCTGCGCCTGGAATGCCAGCTGAAAAAGAGGGCCCTATGGTTTCTCTTGCTGAACAGAATAGTGGAAGTCGGATGAAAGCAGTTGCTATTGACAAAAGAGAAGATTATTGCTCCTCGGTCATTAATGTTGTTGAGTCCTGTACTCAATCCTTTTATGAGGAGCATAAAAGTCTTTCCTCGGTTTATGAAATGAAAGGTAGAAAAGGTAAAAAAGGGAATGTACTCATTATCAACAACACTTTCTCTCACACCATTAGCAGTCGTCGTGAAGGTTCTGAAGTGGATGCTGAAAACATGGAGAATCTGTGGGAGAAAATGGGATGCAAAGTGTCGGTGCAGAAAGACCTACATGCCAAAGACATCTTGTTCTATCTCAAAAGATTCTCGGACGACTCCGATGGCTTCGGTTACTGCGTGGTTGTCATCATGTCTCATGGAGCAGGGAAGGATGGGGAGGATGTCGTTTTCGGAAACGACAATAAACGTATCAGGGTGCAAGAAATTTTTGACATGTTCAACAACAAAAAATGTCCCCGTCTCATTGATGTACCCAAGCTGTTCTTCTTTCAATGCTGTCGTGGCCAGGATACTGACAGTGGCGTGGTTGTGGGTAATAGGGCTACGGCTGAACCCGTGGATATGGAGACTCAGCCTGTGGCCACTTTGCTACCTGACAGCTGTATTCTTGGAGGCCAAAACTCGTTAAGACCCACCGACGAAAGCGATGCCGCACCTACGACTCCTGAACATGAAAGGCTACCTGTTGTGTCCGATATGCTGATGTTTTACGCTACGCAACCTGGAAACAAGGCGTTCCGTAACACGGTTAACGGCAGTTGGTTCATCAATGCCATCTGTAATGTGTTTTTGAAGCATGCTAAAAATGAACATGTTGCCGACCTTATGACTCAAGTGAACGAAGCTGTGGCAGCAAAATCATCTTCTGGAACGGCCACTTGTTGCAAAGAGATGTCTCACATTGAAAGCAACCTAAGAAAGAAGCTCTACTTGTATCCCGGGATTGAAATATAATTACTGTTTTGTTTTTCTTGCTGATTACTTGGTTAGAAATAGTTTGTTCCTAATTCAACACCACAAGCTAATTTCCCTTTTTAAAAAAGTTTAATTGCTCACATTTAACATACTTTCATTGCATTATCGTTTTATTATAGAGATTGTATTTTGTAATATAATTCAATTGAAAATTTGGATGTTTTTTTCAAATCATAACAGCCTATTAATAATCCATTTTATTGATTTTTAATATGTTATTGGTAGAGACAAAGGTATATCAAAAAGAATTGTCAAGAACCAAGAAATAACTTTCTAATTATTGTATAATTTGATTTTTATATGCAACATTTATTACTCGATTATGATGTAGCGTTGAATGCGGAATTAAATAAATATTAGTTTTAGTTTCTATTATGCTGTATACAAGTGCAGGTCTTGATTACTGCCTTTCACAAGACTGAATAAATTAAGACGTATTAATCAATATCATGCTATTCAAGAGTATTGTAATATAATTGGATCAAAAAAAACAAAACAGAATAGGTTGTACTAACATTTATACTCTACAATCTCTCAAAATCATAGTATCTGAAATTCTACTGATCAACATCTGCCTGGACTTCAATTATTACATATGCCTGTTTTGTAACTTCGTGTATATTGAATTCAATGAGCAAACGCATTTTAAATTGATAATACTATTCATTAGTAAAGCTGCTTAAGACGAGATTTCACTGATATCATTATTTTGTTCAATGAATTTTAGTATAGCAACTTTAGTATTTACTAGGAGTAATAATGATGTATAATATGCAGAACTATAACTGATTTTCCACTGTATGTTGGTACTGCAATATTGATAGTAATGTGTCTTATTGGAAAAAAAATCTCGTGCATATTACACGGATCAAGGTGTCAACAAATATAGTTACACAGCATTCCAAATTTAACTGTAATAAATATACTGTTAAAATTTTGCCATTTTGTATTACTAAAATCAATTTTGCACTTTTTCTGTAACTTCTGTTTGAAATCAACTTTATCAATTGAATACTCTCGATATCTAGTCCATTACCAGCTAATATTATTCTTTCGAGTTAGATTGTGACATTTGGAATTTATTTAGCTTTACAAAGAAAGAATTAAATTTAAAATCACTCTTTAACCTCTGCTCTCGTAAAACTGAAATTTGTAATGTTAAAAACTGCATTATATTCACATGTTTCATTGTATTGTTTGCATTTAGCTATTAAACATAGTTTTTTGAATATTTCATTGCTATAAAACTCGAAAGAAATGTGGGAGCCACCAAAAAACATCGAACTACACGATGCCTACTTCGAAGTATCAAAGAAACTATCTAAATCTAGATGGTATGAATTTGCTTGCCGAGGGCTCAAACTTGATCTCAATGAGATCGATAACATCCAGGAAAACTATAGGAATGATATCCAACAACAGAAAATAAAAATGTGCACTGTTTGGGCAGAAGGTGTAGGTTGCAAAGCAAGTGTGGCTCTGCTCTATCAAGCCCTTAACCACTTTCTATTTCCTGAGCAATGTCCGCCCCCTGATTTTACTAGAAGGGCGTCAGTTACCAAGCTGGAAAAAGTGTCTGACAAAGACCGTAAACACCGGACATACTGCTAATGTGATAAAGATTGAAATTGAAGAACAAGCTGAAGACCTGGAGGGATACTGCTCAAGAGTAGAAGACAATTTTGAAGTGAAGCCGTGTTCCGCGAAGTTTTATGAAGAGCGTTCGAAGGAGGATTTTATTTACAAGCTTGCAGGGATGAAGGGCCATGTGATCATTATCAACAACAACTTCAGTGGCCGATGGAAAAGAGAAGGATCGGAAGTTGACGTAAAGAATATGGAGCGACTCTGGAGAGAACTCGGATGCCAAGTAAACAAACGGAGTGATCTGAGTGGCGAAGAAATAGAAACCGCATTAAAAGGATTTGCAAAAGATCCGATAATTTACGATTATTATGTGGTCATAATCATGTCACACGGCACTTGCAAGGACGGTGAAGGAATAGTGTACGGAAACGATCGTGTGGGCGAGCTCAAAATTAAGCACATATGTGAGCTGTTCAATAACAAGAGTTGCAAGGAACTTATGGGCAAACCCAAGCTGATTTTTATGCAGTGTTGCAGAGGAGATGTTGCTGACACTGGTGTAGTGAAGGCAGATGCAATGCCAATATCCAAGGATTGTACCAGAAGTGAAATCGAACACCACACGTTCCCTGATGGGAAACTTCTTACTCAATCTCCCATAGCTGGGCGAACAGTTGCGGATGCACACGTATTTGACGAGGAACAGAAAGTAAAGGAATCTGTTGCTATGAAGGAAATCAAAGTATTGCCCACTCAGTCGGATGTTCTGATTGCTTTCCCGACGCAGGATGGGATGAAGGCGTTTCGTCATACTGTCCATGGGAGTTGGTTCATCAACGCCATAACCAATGTCTTTAAAAATTGCGCAAAAGACACGCACGTCCTGGATCTTATGACAAGAGTCAACAATGTCATTGCGAACAAGTGTTGCAACGGCCCTATAACTGCCAAAGCCATGTCTCAGGTTAATCACAGTCTAACAAAGAATCTGTACTTGTTCCCTGGCATTGATGTACAAATGAGTTCGCCCAAATGAGTATTGTATGTAGAAAGTAACATGATTCTACTAAATATGAATAGAGATAGGATATGTTTGAAGCCCAAAAATATAGCAAGTACTCTTGGTCCTCAAACGAAGTAGTTTGGTTACAATGTCGATGAGAAAAAAAGGTAGAAGATAATAGAGAATCCCGTATCTGAAATTCAAGATGTTTTTACTTACTGGACAAAAATATATTATGATCACTGCTTTCGTATTTTAGAATTTTTGGATAAAGGATTCTCAACTGTACTAAGATAAAAATAATTAGTCATTCAACATAATTTCAAGTGACCCTTTTTTAAGAACATATCAACAACTTTGAGTGCCTCGCTTCATGTTTTATGCATACAGGATGATCAGGTAATTTTCGATCATCCGTAAATATTTTTATTTATTGAATATTCAATTTACATGTACAAGACTTGAATTAAAAACATTCATTTCGACGAAGGTATTGCACTTACTTCTGTAAAACATATTTTAAATGCGCTTCTATATGCTTTATCATGCACACTGTGTTTGCTTTTGTTTAATGAATTTGTTAAAAGAATTTGTTTATACCCCGGGACGGATTGAGATGTGGCCGTTCTATTGAGCTAGTGCTGAAAGATCATGAATTTTTGTTAATTATGATGTAACAAAAATGAATATCAAGGTCCAGACCCAATATATTAAGACCATGTTGTAATAACCCGATCACAAAAAGTGAAAGTGAATTGCAAATCAGATCGGATCCGACTGATAGGGGAAATGTGTTTGCAATAGCAAAAGTGTGAGGAAACTATTATAAAACTTTTTTTGCATGTCATTATTATTATACGATATATAAATACATTGTAATATTTAATTGTGTTCACAAGAGAGAAATAAATTCTAATTGAAAATTGCTTGTTTTTACCAGGTTTTCTTTAGTAATTTCCTTCAACATAGCTACAGTCATATTTTAGATAAATTTTCAAAGATGTTTCCGACAAACGTACGCAAAGCCGACTCGAAAACTGTCATCGAAAGTGCGAGACAAGCGCGAGAGGAAAGGGCATTGCAAAAACGAAAGGAAAATGCCATCCTACAGTTACAATCTTTGGCACGTGGTTACTTGACAAGGTTACTATTAATTTTCATATGATCATCATTTACAATGGGTTACATAAACACACTGCATATTAATAAGCTTATGTACACATACAAATAATATACAGGTTTAATTTACATATTACACCTCACCTAATACAGTAATATATTAATTCTGCATGGAACCTCATTTTCATGGAAATTTGTGATGTACATTAATGTATACATAAGCCACGCAAGTGACGTATCATCTATGCACATCAATCAGTTTGTGAACATAATGAGTGAATGTGTAGAAACCAAATATCAATCCTTAATTTTTCAAGAATTCATGATCCAGTTAACTTTGGATATTCTCATAGTAATGGACGGATTATAAAGATCATTGGTTAAGCTTAGATTGTCCCAGTCCTATAATACATATTTTTTAAATTCTAATTTCAATTTTCTCCCGAATTCGAACCCTGAAATGTAGCTTCGCATATTGTGTAGTATTTTTATCATGATTGGGCCAAGAGAACTAGTATTATGTCACTTCATTTCGAACCTTGAATTTGTAGGTTATAAAAAATCTTTGAGGTGTCCATGCACTGGGCATTATGGCAAGCTGCTAGTTATGGTCATTCGAGTATTTCCACATTCACCGTATTTATTCGATTGTAAGCCGCCCTCGAAAAAAATACATAATTAATGACTGCCACATACACACGTAGTTTTATTCTAGGTGTTGTTGTTGTTTTAAAATGATTCATTTTTCACAGGAGGAAATTAACTACTGACTTGTTAAAAGAATTGGATGATGTCATCGGTTATAAAGGCAATCAAGCAATATCAGATATGCCGGGCAAAGGTAAAAATACAAGTTCTATGGAAAAGTTTATATGAAGGCTTAGAAAGCAAAATATGCACTTTTGCAACACAATACAATCAATGAAGCAAGGATTTCCTGGTACACGAAATTCAGGATTCCCGATTTTATCTAACTATTTTTAATATAATATAATATGAACCGAATATAACCGTTTTGGCTGAATAGAGCAACTTTGTTTTAAAGCGATTGGTTATTTTTAAATGTGTTCACTTTTTTAAAGAGTTAAATGCAGGAACCTCTAATTAATGTGACCCGCTTTTTCCGTAATGTCATTTCATGGATATTGACTATCGTGTTATGACGAAGTTATACGTTTCACTTCCTTCTCGCTAGTTAAAGCTTAAATTGACTTTAGTCAGTAATTTAATTTTTTCTATGCTACACCTATACAAGCACAATTTCCAGCCATACGATTCTACATTATTTTCCAAATTCTGTTTTCACTGAAAAAATATGACATATTGACACACATTCAGGTTGTAGTTAAAATAGAGGTTAGGGTTTCTATAAAATGAAATAAAAATGTTGCTGCAGTAGTGGGATTTAACTGGTTTATACCGGTTTGTACAGGTTTGTACAAACCAGCAGAACCAGTTACTGAATTGTTTTACGAAAAAAAGTTTTCCATTGTTAGCTGCATATTTATTATATCAATTCAATAGACAAAAAAATTTGAATCCTCACACTGTCTGTATTAATAACAGGCTCTTATGTTCTGTTGCATTTGTAGAATAAAATGACCCAAGAAAGTATAAATGTGTGAATAATATATATGTAAAATATGTATGATACGAGATAAGTATGATCACTTTCCTACTCATGACTTGTGACAGATACAGATATGACTAATAAAAATACACTCCCATTTATGTTTTAGCATCTACATCACACACAGGAACCTCAACCTCAAAGATAATTAAGCAATCGTCATCACCTGAGCTGAAATTTCAATCGTTCTCCTCAAATACCCTCACCGGAACCTACGGAAATATAACATTATCTACAAAGTCCGAAGCTACGTCCCAACCCGACAAAGACCTTACCCCTAACACTGGTAAAGTAAAAATAGTTAAAAGCGCAACCGAAAATCACAAGGAAAGTGCGAAACTAAAATATTTAACCGGCACGGAAATCTACAACAGTACTAAGAAATTTCTCCGATTGTTCAAATTCGAGCGAGACAAATGGAGATTCGAACATTTGTGCAAAATCATTTTGGAAAATTCAAATTCCGACAAGAATATCAAAGTATGTAATAAAGAATTAAAATTAAAGCAAAAAAAAGTCACTCACGGTTTTTACGGTTTTTTCTTCCAGTCTTCTTACTGCTATCTATGCATAAGTAAGGACCTTGCTCTACCCTGGATTCAACAAGTCAAAAAGCTGCTACAAATGTGTCTACAATATATACAATCGTTAAATGTAAGAAAAAAGGCATTTAATATCTATGTACATTTTATTCTGGTGTTTGTGGTGCTTGTTTTTTTCTGATTTTAATGCTGGGAGATTAGAATTTCTTTATTTTGGGTTATTTAATTTCACAGAATTTATCTTTTTCAGCCTCAAGAACATCACAGCAGCCGAATGATCAGCATCTACCTCAATATGTTGGTTTTGTTCACCGATGCTTCAATGTGGAAGATTGTGAAGGTAAGTAGGGCACATGGACTCTTGCATAGACATGACATGTACTTTCTATTGGAGTGGCAAACAGTACAGTAGCCCCACTCTAGATCCATTGTCCCAATTATCTTTATTTTCCAAATGGTAATGTTATTCTGTATGCTATACAGACTCACTGGGCTGTGCCTTATGTGTGATCAGGGAAAGCACAATGATTAATTGGAATCATAAAAACAAAGTCAAATGTTGTTGTATACTGAATCCACAACACTGGTAAAACAAGTACACCTGAAATATTTATTTATATTCACAGAAGCAACCAGCATTACAGGTCATCTTAGTACAGATAAGCAACAGTGTGTCACATGATTTGGTATCTCATCACAACTCTTTGCAAATTTTTGGTTCATTATTGTCTCGTGGCCTCGAATTATCCAACGCCTCTTACAATGACGCAATGATGTTTGGTGCTTTTACTATGACGTTGAGGTAGACGTTTAATAATAGATGCAAATTATATTCACTTCCTCAAAGTTGCAAAATGTAGGTCAGTTGCTCATAGTTCACAATCCATCTAGTGTTGATGTCAATATATAGAGATACAGCACATCTCAATCATGTGTTTAAACGTGTACTGTGAATCCCCTGTCCCTTTTTTAATTAAATGTAATATTTAGCATGTTGATACATATTCGAGTTAAATTTCAGGCTATGCTGTGTGAGTATGATGGGTGGAAATAGTGGAACATGAGAGGCCTACTGGTCGTACTCTATATGAGTTGTGTATGAGGGCATTAGAATTTGCTCAATTGTATGGGGACGTTCAAATTTGTCATACTGTATCAGTTTCTGTATGGGAGCCGTCTATGATCGGTCACGTTTTATGATGTTTTGTGTGAGAGCTCTCATGACTGGACATTCTGTATGAAAATTTGTATGGAGGCCCTTATGACTGAACATAATGTATGAAAAATTGTATATAAAATTTGATATCACAAACCACTAGCCAAAAATGCTCTGGACTTGATCTGCTCAGATAATCAAGGTATATCTACACTTCCTAATGTGATGTCTTTTGTTTCCGCAGACCAATTATATCAGGAGGAATGAAAGATGAAGATGTTATTCTATTTGTCAGACACATACTTTCTGTACCTGGTTTACTGTGTACTATGAATAAGATTACACCACAGGTAATACTTGGTTTACATTACGTTGGAATGGGGAATTTTAATGATTAATAATCTTTACAAGATATTATAATTCAGCCCATTAATCTGGCTTTCAAGAATGCCGGATAATCGATTTTCAACCTGTACTAACACTATTCATGAGAAATTTTGATAGATAACACTAGCTATTATCATTCTATTATTTAAATTCTTTCAGGGCATTGCAATGTGTCAGCAAAACGATTTCCTATTGAAGATACTCAACTTACTGCATGGAGAAGGACAATGCCAAACTCGAGGCTTGACTAAAAGCGATCATCCCTCAAGCAGCGGTGTCATAGATATTTTGTCAGTGGTTGGAAATCTTGTGCAACTCTCTGTAATTGAGAAGGAGGTTTTAGAAAAAAATTACATGAAATTTGTTGTAAGTTGGAATTCAATACATATAAAATTGATTGATAAAGCTTATGAGCTGCATAATGGAGAAAGGACACTTGAGTATTTCCATTCCTTGATTTGTGGGTTGAATAATCTGCCTTTTTTGGTACAAGTGGTGTCTCAAAACATACCCATGGGCCATGATAAAATGTGTAACATCAGGGTAAAAATGACAGCTGGGCTGAACAAAACTGCTGAAAAATTGTCACAGAAAACTCTTGTATCCCAGTCACATCACTTAGTGTCGATGCCGGAATAAATCTTGTAGGCCTCTTGATTACAAATACTGTTGAGGCTTCAAGTGATATTTAAAAACAATCAAAATATAATCAGTCTACTTTCTCAATTATGCAGCTAATGATGAATCAGTTTTTCGATTACATCATCCAAAGCACGACTCAACAAAAATCAAGCACATCAACATGGCATCCTGTATTGGGATACTTCAAGTCGAATGAAAGATCGTAAGTTGATCCTTGACTTTTTCGCTTCAAACTTTGTCTTGGACATGAAAAACTTTGCAATATGAATATCATGCATTATTTTCAAGGAATAAAAATTCAATGAAATACGTGAAACTTCAACTAGAGTTCTTTTGGAATCCCATCTTACTACGAGCAGTGTTTAGCGATGTTCTCGCGCTTCAGTCCCTTCATTCTGATGATGTCACGCCTGCCCAAGCGGAACAGCTCGCTACGAAATCAGCACCGAAGACAAAATGTACTGAATACCTAACTTACTTATGAAACTATATTTCATACGCATTTCATACACCAAAGTTCAAATATCTAATGAAAAACAAATGCTATCACGGATATTATTTCCCTCTTTTTACAAAATTGGTGGAAATATGGTGCATTGAGCCCAGAGCAGATGGGAAATATTTCCCATTTCAAACTAGGAATTAAGTGGCATAAATATTTCCAAGTATATACATGTAGTGTATATGACGAAGTATATCTATATACAAATACAATCGTCAAATTATTTGTTTTAGTGACGGACCGTGTCGCTTCTTACTTGAAAAAATTATCGTTATCAAAATCAAGGGTGGCTTTCAAACCGACCGGTGGACGAAAACTGGAATATAAAGAAGTTAAAAACACAACAATGACATGTTTGATGTTCAAGAAATGCTTGAGTGTCGTCACAAAACAATTGCAACTAGAAATGCTGACCGGTAATGGATTTATTCAGATCTAATTTTAGATATATAACTGAATATTACCTTCAATATAGAACATTTTGAAATCTTGGTCAAAGTCGGTGGAGAATTCAAAAATTTTTCACAGTCGCATTATACTTTAGTTATACTTTTATCAATTGGGAATGACGCTTCTTCACTATTTGAAGTAGAACTCTCATAAAAGTTCCCTAGTAATGAAATTTTCATTTCTGTCCTTAGAATTCTCAATCAGTATCAGGCTATTTGTTCAATTCACGGATATGTCAGATTACCTACTTTAGGTACCACATCTCTTTAGTTCCAATTTCAATCAAAAATTTACCAATTTGAATCCTTACTCAATGAAGGAATGCGTTGGATAATGGAAAACTTTAATTTTAATACAATTAGGGAACTGGCTCGGCAAACGTTTGTAATATTAGTAACCAGTAGAATCTAATCACGGCAGTAGGCCTTGAAACGTCAGCTAGAGCAGGTAATTCTGTGTACCCTTACTCCTCCAACACTAGTGACTATCCGTATTTATATGTTTCCATTCCAAGGTCTCACATTCATGGACGAAGTTCTTTGTCGACTGTGGAGATTCATTTGTGAGCTGGGGACATCTGGTGGCCTAAAATTATTCCTCTCCGCACTAACGCTTCCACCTCATGCAGCTGAACCATATTTTGCAGTTTTTACTCTCTTCTGTGACATGACTGCTCATATACTATCGTAAGTTACATTTTTACATTCATTTCCCTGCAATTCGATAAAGAGATATTTTTGTCCGAAGGATTCTAGACGATGTCGAATTTTACGAAGAGCAAATTCCTTTCCACTTGGAGGAGCTTGTAACAATATCCGATTTCTTAAGGACATTTGTATTCAGAATTATCTGGGATCAGTTACTGAAAGGTAGGTACTGGAGGTTTTGAGGTAATACCTTGTATTTGTTATGACTGGCACGTCTTTCTTTGTATAGAATAGCAACACCTATTTATTACAACATCACAATAATTTGTATATACATGTACTCCACAATTGGTTGCCATATTTTCCGGGTAGAGTTGTTATAGAATCTAAAATTCCTGTTTATACAGAGAATAGCAGCCATATTTCCAGCGTATTTGAATCCGCGCATACACTTCTCATTATGTTGCATGACAGAGATGCTAGACGGACCTTCACACCCATTGATCAATGGATTTGCCGGTAAGTCGTACAGTAAGTACATTGTAAATCTTTACCCAGTTGATCCTAGTATCACAATTTCCCACAGAATATTTCTTGCGTGATAATTATGGGCATGAGTATAATTATTTACCTTGGGTCCGCTGTACAGGAAAGGAACACAAATGATTCTATCATACATACAGTAAATCAATCAAACTGCTTGATTTACCACACACACTGGTTATGCAGTGTAAATATAATTTACACCTTGTGGTTACTTTTTTTCAAACATTTACATAACCAGTGCTGAGCCTTTACTGGTTTATATAACTGCGACATTGTTAAAATGGGGGCAGGAACAATTGTTCCCACCAACTAGACAAGTTTTAAAAGAGTTTGTTCCTTCCTGTAAACTTACGGATCCTGTCCAGAAAATATANTCTATCATTCAGACATAACATTACATACTACGGAGGCTTTCACGCGTCGCACAGAGTCATCAAATGGTTATGGGATATTCTGGAAAAAGATTACACCCCACAAGAACGCTCTGCTTTTCTGAAATTTGTGACATCATGTTCAAGACCCCCATTGCTTGGATTCACCCATCTGCAGCCCCAATTCTCAATCAGGTATGTTCGATATATGTCTAGTCTCCTATGATAAGAATTATTATTCAAACCTTTGCTATTTTTGACTCTGTAGGTGTGTGGAGGTAGGTGATGATGATGACAGTGGGGATACAGTTGGAACAGTATTGAGAGGTCAGTAGCACACTCAATAAATAGGGAATTAAAATCTTACTCGAAAATCCAGCATGCCTTAACATGAACATCGGCAAACTTTTCTTAATGAGATCTCAAGTAGGACACATTCAACGAAACACTGAAATTTGCGAATAATTGAAGTATTTTTTACACGAAAGAAAGCAACTGACATAATTTTAATGTAATGTTACTGAACAATTACTTAATTCGTAATAAATGAATGGTATTTTTGTTAACCGTGTAAGTTTTCTCAAAAAATCTCGTTAAGACCAACATTTGGGAGAATGTCTGCAGGCAGCACAAATAGACATTGATTTGCTTTGTCTGTAACAAAAACTACGACAATACGATCACAATACCGCGTTGTCAGCTGCCAGAACTCTTAAGCAGAAACAATTTTAGGAATTGTCAGTAACGCCAGTACGCTCAACGAAGTCAAAGAGTTAACAAACTATTTACTACTACAGGCCGGTGCATTACATTGACCACCACTGCCATTAATAAAGACAGAAATCGAAACAAGCACTGTAGCACGAGTAGAAACATTAATATCTATTTATTCCAATTCCTTTTTTTTCTTGGCGACCACTATACACAGACAAGTGCATCTAATATTTCTCTCGATTCCAGGTTTTTTCCGAATATCATCTACTAAGAAGCAAGGTATTCAGAAACACAGACTTCCAACTGCATCGACTTGTTTCAATTTGCTCAAACTGCCAAATTATCCGTCCAAGGATATATTGAGGGAAAAATTAAACCATGCGTTGTTGAATAATACTGGATTTGAGTTATCATAGCTGATTTTGTTACCTAATAATTTGCAGTTTCTACCAACTGACATTTGTATGTTTGTTTTGCCGTCATTGCCATAAATTCTATTGCCTGTGTTAATAATAAAATATGTGTTTCATCAAAACGGGCTCCATATTGCTTAGTTCGGAGAGGTTACATTCAGAAAAATAATTAGATAAGATACCAGAGTTTTCAATGAATAAGCTGTGTGCGAATTCGAAAAATATGATATGATATGCAAACTTTATTTACAAATAAACGTCCATGTGCTTACAAATGGGAGATGGAATAAATAGCAAATGTACACAATATCATTTGTGGTAGCTAAAAATTCAAACAGCTGTTTTATCTCTTGAAATGTATAAGAAGGATGAATTTCCGTGGATTTATCGACTCTGATTTTAGCAAATATTGAAACAGTGCAAACATTACACGGCTGATGATCTAATGAGGTAAATCAAACACCGTGAAGTCACGCTTATTGCACCTGGTAAAACTTCAAGTACAAAAGAAAAAGGCAATTCTCATGCGGCGATCGGATTCCTCATAGGCCATTTTCACTTTTCAATTTATCTACAAGACGAGATATAGTCAATAGAATACAAGATCTTGTGATAAACCAGAATTGATTGATTATCTATAGACTTAGAATCTACAGAATTGATTGATACTTAAGAGATATGACAGTCAATAGAATACAAGATCTTGTATTAAACCAGAATTGATGAAAATAAAAGTTTTAAGAGGGCGTTCCCGGACTTCTCAATCGTCTACAAATTACATGATGCATAAAGTGAGGTAAATTGAATTAAATGGTAAATTTATTACCATGAATAAAGTATCTAAATACAGAAAAGGTAAAATATCTTCATGGTTATAAATTTGTAATTATAATTTACTTTACAGAGTGCAATGGATTTTGATGGCTATCATATTATTGGTATACTACCCCTCAGCTTGCTTGGTATGTAATTTCCATCTCTATATTCTAGAAATAGCTAGTGCTCTAAAATGAATTTGCTACTTCCCAGTTGTTACCTCCCATTATCAATGAACTTCAATTATAAATTTGAAATCAAGTTTCAGGAACAAACCTGGCTCATAAATTAAGAAAGTGGTTTACTGTGAAATCCCGAAATTATGAACCTCCATTCAACCCGAATTCGGATATAATGTAATGGGTTATTGAAACTTTTTAAGTAATTAAACACTAGGAAGCCTGCCTTGTGTCTCTTTTTTTCTCGACGGCCTTCATCAAAGAGCAGGCGAATCCCACTTACTATTATTGTCATTTTATGAACCTCAGCGATTGCGATCGAAGTTTTATTACCACGGTTCAGTATTTTTCACACAAACGTATTATTAATTAAACATTTCCTAGTTGATTCATATCTGTACAACTGTATTCAATTCGAAATTTACTTCTATCTATTATTAATTTTGCAATAATTTTTTTACACCAGGCTCAATTGGTTTGTTCAACGAATGAATATGAAAACTGTAATTTCGTCTTTGGCTGCAAATGTCTTCCTTGCCCTGAAGGAACATGGAACCCTGGATACAGCACATCTTGCATAACGTGAGTGTTTGAACTTTATGAATGAATTTTTAGTGTCTCCATTACCCAGGTACTGTAGAACTATAATAGGGTGCCGTCCGACTTACATCAGATTAGACTTTACGCTAATTTTCTAGAATAATTTTGCGCAGCAAACGTTAACTTCTCGCCTTTTTCTTGAAATATATTTAAAATAACAATTAAAGTCAAGCATATAATTTAAAAGACCACTGTAAATGGATACACATTCGAACAAAATAATGCATATACAATACAGCGTACACTAAACTTTTTTAGCCATGGGACCTTCAAGATAGTGCCAGTGTTTCCAAGCATAATGACTAAAATATTCTTTAAATTCTTTAACAACTTATTGAGAGTTATATTCTTCCGCGTTTTGTTTGATTTAATTATTACATGTTTGACTTCATACTGAAGGCATATGGTCTGGCTTATGTCATAGCTTTTGCAATCAATTAATGACATAGTGCTAATTACCAAATTACTTACAGATTACCAAATGCAGAAGCAACACCAAAGCCTATATTGTCCACCACAACAAGTACCACAAGAACAACTTCAACGACTATTACCAGCCGAACAACTCCAACCACTATTACTGACCGCACAACTGCAGTTGTCCCATCAACAAGTCATACTACAACTGCCGACAAAAAAGCCGATAATTCTCCACCAGCCGAGGATCAATTCGCGGAAACAATAGAGGAAACGGAAACAAGATGGAGTTTTTCAAGATACCTGCCTCCAGCGCTATTTGCATTTCTGGTGGTCTCAATCGCATACATAATAATAACAAGTGTATGCATATATTTGAAAAAGAAAAATAGCTAATCTAATAATTTAACCTAGAATAAATATAGAGTCTCACCATATTTGTTCACCATTGTATATACTATATAACATAATAGTGTTCCTTCAGGTAACACAGTACTATTACTTAACTGTGTAAATAAATACCATCATACATGACACCTACATCGGTGATTTTTGGAGTGAAGCTACAACTAAGCCACCATTGCCCACCACAACAATTACAAGTCATAATTACCAAGGAGTTTAGTTGATAGTGATCATTTTTATTCAAAGTATTCCTTGCTCCTCTGATACACAACAAAATTATATATAAATCTGAAATCAATATATTCTTTTCTTAATGCTGTGTTTTTTAATATTTGCAATTTATTTTTCATGTACTGGATCCAGTTTAGGGTGAAATATTTCTACATGTATTTGAAGATGAATATTTGCATTGAACTTTCCCATATTAATTTAAAACATAACATGAAAATTACGTACAAAAATATTATGTACTGAAAATTTCAACTTAACGTATGATTTTAAAGCTACACTAGCCGAAATTTGAGCTTTATTGTATAGTAAATTTAAATTTAAAGAGTATCTTGAAATCTACATGCTTTATGTATATATATATATCGCTTTTAATATATGAAGCTCCGCACATAAACTACCAATTCTGATATCTAGGTATATAGATTTTATAGTGGTTGAGAACCACTGCTGTAGAGTGTAATATCACGTAGGCTCCAAGAAACAAAAATCTATATACCTAGATATAGGATTTTTAGGATTTATGATTACATTTGTAATTTCATTGGAGAAAGTCTTAATGTAAAGTCACTGTGGTTCATTTGTATTTCAAATTTTTCTACTGTTCGGCGATTAAAAAATCAAAAGAAATAAATTGAATGAAAAATCCAAGCGGAAATTCCACAGAATGAGATGGGAATGGGAGTGAGTATTTTCAGCCCCATATTCAGTCTCCTATTGACTAAATATTGCTACATTGCTCTGTAACCTGTGCGGCTGAATCATGTGTTAAATAAACACAAGTATACATAACACCTACACTTGTGATTCTGGGGGTTGCAGTAGACCGTAACTTTCAGCCGTTAAATTGCATGCAGTGATCCATATGAAGCTTGCGTATGAGTACTTACATAACATAACTACATATATAGAGTAGGCCAAGTATAGCTAACATATGGAGTAAACTTACAAGATTAAAATGAGAATATCAGTGAATACCATTTTCCCTTATAGCGCCACCTAACGTGATATACGGATTAAATACGCCCCTAGTGCAACATCCAGGGCAACACATGTCCAGATCACTACGACAAATGTTTGTAGCACTTTTCAGTAAGTCAGGCAGAACCTGTCTGTGTTTCAGGAATTCGGCCACAAGTGATTTCTAGTAATACTATACCTGGTGCCTCGTAGTTTGAACTTAATCCCTTCTGAAGGCCATTCGAACTCTGAATTAGCGTTGTCCAAATCTATCAATATTAAAATACATGTATTTTAACTTCTTTTTTTTGGCCCAAGGGTCAATTTGTCACCTGTTAGCTCCAAGTCGTCAATTTTAATTCATCAAATTTGGCCACCCACTGCAATTAGAACATGTTTCCAAACACCTACTATATTCAGCGAGCGCAATTCGAGCATAGAGCTCGTACACCGAATGTGATTTCTATTGAATTTCGAACTTGGGGTTGTTAGAAGTATGAGGGACTATAATATAATTCACCGAGTTACATTAAACTAATGAGTTGAAAAAAACATTTATACGAGTATTTAAAATTTCGTTACAAATTCATTTTAAGTAATATACGTTCCCACGACAGATTTCTAAGTAAAGAAGGATTACGATTACGGTTTTAAAAAACGTTTCCAAATTTCAAAATCATCTACAAAATACATGAGGCAGAAATCGAGGTGAGTTAAATTCTATTTAATACAGTATTTAAATGCAGAAAAAGTATAATATCTTAATATAGTATTAAATTTGTAATTATAATTTACCTTACAGAGTACGATGGACTGCTGTAATTGCTGTCTTATTATTGGTATACCCCTCAGCTTGCTTGGTATGTAATTTCCGTCTCTTTAACCTAGAAATAGCTAAGTCTCTGAATAGCTTGGCTTTCGAGCCTAAAACTCAACTATCAACTAAATTCACTTCTATCGATAATTAAATTTGCAATAATTTTTTTACTATAGGCTCAATTGATTTGTGCAATAAATGAATATAAAAACTGTAAATTCATGTATCCCTGCGAATGTCTTCCTTGCCCTGAAGGATCATGGAACCCAATCCCCGGATCCAGCACATCTTGCCAAAGGTGAGATAACTTTAGAAATTAATTTTCAGTGTTTCCATTACTCAGGTACTGTAGAAGTATAATAGGGTAGGACCTTGCGTTATGCTGTTTGAACTTCGAGAATTTTCTAGAATAATTTTGCACAGCCAACATTATTTTCTTGCCTTTTCCTTAAAATCTATTCATAATAACAGTAGAAGTCAAGAATAGAATTTGAAAGACAATAAATAAATACGAATTCAAACGAAATAATGCAGTATAGCGAGTAATATTCTTCCGTGGGTTATTTACGCTAATTGTTAAATGTTTGTCGCTAACAGTTGCGTGTTTGTCATCATACTTAAAGGCATAATGGTCTGGCTTATGTCATTGCTTTTGCAACTAATTAATGACATAGTGCTAATTATCAAATTACTTACAGATTACCAAATGAAGAAGCAACCACTGTAGCTACAACTAAGCCACTACTGTCCACCACAACAACTCGCACTACTGTCGCAACTACAAGTCATAACTACCAAGGGTAAAATTAAATGAATTAGCCAAATCATAGATCTATAACAAAGCAAATCAACTTTAGTGTCCACTTACAACAAAATGAAACAACAATTACTACATTACAGCCGGGAAGATTCTCAATCCTCATCAACTGTACTGCCTGACCCTTCCTCTACGACTTCTGCTAACACCCTACTGAATCCGGCCACTGAAATTGCATCCGAATATCCGACTACAGATGCAAGTAAATCAATCGATACAAAGATCATTATTGTCATAGTAATGATTAGTTTGTTTTTTTTGGGCTTCGGGCTATACCTGCTTTACAAATTGTACGCAAAATACGATAACAGACGTGAAAGAGATGTTACTGTGAAATATTCTCAAGGTCAACAGCAGTCTAATGCCAGTACCTCCTTGCAACTATAAAGTGAGGATTCGGCCGAGGTTTGAAAGTGGGTTAAAACTTCAAACAGCCATACACACCCATTCATCTCATAATATTTTCACACTCCCATAAAAAATATTCTTAATGTACTGTGGAATTAAGTAAGTACTGTAGAAACTTTTGTTAAAAGGGTTTTCAAGATGAATTACTAAATCACATACACAACGTCGCTGGGCCAACTAAGTTGCTAAGTCATTTTTATTCAAAGTATTCCTTGCTCCTTTAATACACAGCAATACACACGAATTATATATAAATTTAAAAATAATTATTCTATTCTTTATGCTGTGTTTTTTAATATTTTCAATTTATTTTTCATGTACTGGATTCAGTTTAGGGTGAAATATTTCTACATGTATTTTGAAGATAAATATTTGCATTGAACTTTCCCATGTTAATTTAAAATATGACATGAAAATTACGTACAAAAATATTACGTACTGAAAATTTCAACTTAACGTATGATTTGAAAATAACACTAGCCGAAATTTTGAGCTGTATTTAATTAATTTAATGTATGTGTTTTAATGTATTAATGTAATGTATTAATTTAATGTATTTAATTTAATTGTAAATATCTATGTATATAGCTTTTGCTACTTGTAAAAGACCACTATAATGAAAGACGTTTAATTCAAAATAAATCATCTTGCATTCTATGGATCAAATTTCCCACTGATTTTGAATCAAATTTCAATAACGCTCAAGTGCACCTTATCATTCGTAGTTTCACTACCGAATTATGCTTATACTGTTGTATTATCATAAAACAACTTACTAGACAACATGGTCTGCAACAATTATAGGTCTGTTAATTGATGTTTTATGTTACTGGTCCGCAAAGCATTTTTTCAATGTTTACCGGTCCGCAAACATAGAAAGGTTTAGAACCACTGATCTACAGTACCCACTTCCATAGCTCACTGCATTGGGATATTAAAATCACTTCAGGATATTAATATCAATACCTGTTAATTGACCATATGATAAAGTAGGATATTTTTACATAAATCAACTGAGAAATTTTTTACATGAAATATATGCCGCTCACCGCAATTACACACCAAAGTAAGCAGTGAAAGATGTTGTAGTGATCCTTCCAAAAGTCTCCGAGGGTCAATTCTGGCTCATCGGCCACCTGGGGGCTGAGGTTGGCTGGAAACAGCATTGTGCTCCTAGCGAACTCTAGCGAGAAAAAAAATGCACACTCATGTTTTGCTGAGTCATAAAAAAATACTGCGGTAAATATAGTACAGTACTGTATTGATATTAAGCCTACCAACATGGCGTTGTTAGAAATTTGCAAATCAAGCGATTTATTTAACCGAAGCATGCGTAATGAAACAGGGCTAACCGGGCAAGATGATGAAGAATGCTTTGCTATACCATCCCTGCTATCACCGACCGAATTCCTTGGAAAATTCAGTGACCAAGGCGATTCAGAAGTCAAAATGAAATTCTGTCACGGAACTACGACACTCGCGTTCAAGTTCCGCCACGGGGTCGTGGTTGCCGTCGATTCTAGAGCAACTGCTGGAAGTTACATCGCTTCTCAAACCGTCAAAAAAGTAATAGAGATAAACCCATATCTTCTGGGTACAATGGCTGGAGGCGCCGCCGACTGTATGTTTTGGGAGCGGGTCCTGGCCAAGCAATGTCGCATTTACGAATTACGCAATAAAGAACGGATTTCCGTCGCCTCTGCTTCGAAAATTCTCGCGAATATGGTCTACCAATACAAAGGGATGGGGCTTTCCATGGGTACGATGATCTGCGGATGGGATAAAAGGGGTCCTGGGCTGTATTACGTCGACAGTGACGGCCAGAGATTGAAAGGCAACATGTTCAGTGTTGGATCTGGCTCTACTTATGCTTACGGTGTCATGGACTCCGGCTACAGCTATGACATGTCTGTGAAAGATGCATTGGAGCTTGGACAAAAATCGATATACCATGCAACATACAGAGATTCTTTCAGCGGTGGAGTAGTTAACCTTTATCATATGAAAGAGACCGGATGGGAATTTATATCGCAAACTGATGTGAAGAAAATACATTATGGAAAGAAATGATGATGAATTTAATCAAGTATGCTGGCATTGTTAAAAAGAGTGCCAACTCGTTGACTGAATTTAGATGATTGAAATGAGTGATCAATCTTTACTGTACAGTATTTTACAGTAAAGGGAACTAAAAATAAAATTTTGTATTGTTATTGATGTTTTTAATATACGAGTAATAGAAGAATCTGAACTTCCAAAAAGGTACTAGTTTAGTAGTGCGGACCGTTCGAATATCTGGTTGCATCAGGGTAGCTTAGGCTAGATTTGCTGGGAGTTGGTTAACACTAATCTTACCCCTCGCTCGAAAGTGTTCAATTCACTATTGTGGGAATAAATCAAAAGTAAAAATCATGTCGTTTCCTATACACTTTATTATTTCCTGTCATGGAAAATGCTTTACACCGAGTTTTACTATGACTAAGATATGTGGATACAGTAGATAAAGGGCAGTCCCAAAAAATTCCAGGAATTACAAACAGGCATTAACTACAGTGACATTACTACATGAATAACTATTGAAAAAATTAACACTGATAAGACCTGGGTAATAAGTCCATTACAATTTTTGTTCCCAGAGGTTGTAACGGAATTGCTGGTGAGAGATTTACTTGGAAGTAATGTGACTTTGGTTATAGCCAGGGACTTTATCCGAGACTATGCTTTTGTTGGGTTGGTCACTGGGGTATTCTGGAAGAGCGATACTGATCATATTTTGGAGAGGTTCCATTGCTGTGCTGTGAATAAAATTTTAATACTGGAGTGAATTGTCAGAGCCTGTTGAAGTACAGTTCTAATTTCACGTCTTTATACCCTGTGAATATGCTCTCGTTTTGCGGGGCAGACAAATCACCATCTGAAAGTATTATGGAATGATGACCAACGATAGTAGGCGCAATAGTCATCATATTTTCAGCAGGTGCCAATGTTGTACTGTAGAAAAAAAAATTGTAATTATCAAATCAAATTCATTCACAATCATAAAGAATAAGTAAGTTTGTTTTACCTGGATTTTTCAGAAGAAATTTCAGAGAAATTGCCAAACGATAATCTGTTGCCTTCCCAAACACCAAACTTGCCAGGGCATTCCCCCTGCGAAAAAATTCAATTCAATAATATTCGACTGTTTACATAGGCAGCCTTCCACTTCAAAGGAATACAAAAATAAACCAAAACATGTACTCACACTTGCCAAGGTAATTTGAGCATAAATCAATAATATGCGATAAATATTATTATACAATTTCATCTTATTTTCAGAACTGTAGAAAATATAAATCAAGTCGACTGTTTGGTCATTAATACGCTTGGTGAAACTTGAAGGTATGTATACTCATTGACTAGAAATACCAACCTATCTATGTAAACCCGAGTTATAAACTGGCCTTGGCCGGAATTCATAAGAACACGTGGCAATCGGTGATGGGCTGTGGTTCCGTGCTGACATTCAACATTTCAACCGGGTCAAAAAGACATTCTCCCGAAAAAAAGTGATCACAATATTTCCATGTAAACATATCGCTGATAGAAAAGTAAGTTCTGTGGTAATGAAAGACATCAGTTATTTAATTTGGTGAAGGAAAACCGGTGTAGTTAACAATTGGACAAAGAAGAAAATAGCTCTGTTCACCTGAATGCTATCAAATTACGAAATCCAGTAGAGTTGATTCAATCGCAAATTTCACTTACAGTAAACGAAGTGACGGTAGTTTAACGATGGAGAACGGTTACAGTGCAACAGGGCATAAAATTTGAATAATTCAAGTAGCGGGTCCCTCTAAAAAAACAGGGTTAGCTTAGGTTGGGTTAAGTGCGCTAATGGTTACTCAACACGTTACACAACTCACCCAAACTCATGAAAGCAACCTCTAATCGAACCAAGTGTAACTGTCATGCGGGGAAAAGTTAATCGAGTATGATGTATGGGTTTTTTTTTTCAACAAGAATGTCAAGAATTTGCTTTGAACCATAAACCAATTGCTAAATAATGGATAGCGAAGAAAGTCTTAATATTCATTTTCCATAATTGCGTATATTTAAAAATATAGATATATCAGAAAATATTGAAATATTTATAAATAAAAAAATATGTTTGAATCATTTTAAATTAAGTTGTGGGTAATTCTTGTGACCCATGACCCATGACCCATGACTATTGATTGCGCAATAATATATCACGTTGTCAATGCTATACCAGAGAAAACAATGTTAAAAATTCTGATTCTTTTTTGTTGTACGGCGATAGTAGAAAGTCTAATGCAGGTAAACTAAGCTCATTCAGGACTGAACAGTTTTAGAAGGTGTATTAGGTTACCAAAACTTCACTAACATCGCGGTATACATGTACTAGTCATGCGTTGGGCGACATAAATTCAATGACACTAAATTTACTCAAGTAAAGTAATTGCTATTGCTTAAGTCAAGTCCAATAAGGTTATGAGAATCTTGGTGCCAATGTAAGCGATATTACCCTACTTCACTGACGACCTTTTAAGCCAACGAGTTTCACAAGAAAGATTTCAAAAGAACGAAAAGAAGAAAGTAATCTCCAAAAAGTTGAAATTTTAATTTGATTATCATCAAACAAGCAAAACAGGATCTTCATTTTCAATTACTCCATATATATTCTACATACATTCAAAGCCACGGACCCTTTGTATTGATTCAGTGCATATCAAAAATGAATGAAAAATGAAATGAATAAGATGTTGAAATTCCTGGTTGAATACCACCTAACTTGTAACAGGTAATTCTAAGCAAATTTCAGTTATTTGATATACTTCACATTTTGTACCAACAGGAAAACTGCTTTGTGAGAAATGATCCATGTCCAATGAACTTCAAGCTCGTGGAAAAATTTTACGTACTACTCTGCTGTGATTCCGAGGTAATCAAACCTATATTTTACCTTTACAAAATTTTAGTTAACTGATATAAATTTTAGTTTTTACCTGTAGGAAAAAAGGTGCTTTGAGAAGACTGATGACTCCTGTCCGATGAACTTTGAGGTTGTTGGGAAATCTTCTGTATCATTTTGCTGTGATTGTATGGGAAAGATCACTCGGTATCAAGATGACATAATATGTCGGGACCGTGAAGATCAGAGTACAGTGTGAGTACCTTTCAAAGTTTTCAAAATCATAAATTAAAACTACAAATAAACTTATTGTGCATTTCGTATTGCTTCAGAGCTTCATTGCTTCTAGTAATTGTACAGTCAACCCTCATTAAAATCGATGAATAGGGTAGTGAGGGTGTCCATTTTGGTACTAGTCTGCTGGACTCCTGGACTAGTACCTAAATTTTAGCGAATTGTCCAAGGTGTACGATATTGGAAATATCAATACACTTTATAACATTAACAAAATGAGAGAAAATACTGTGAACGGCATACAACTATATAAAACATATTGATATGTATTTAACAAAACCATATATTGTGTAAAAGGTTGATTATAAGCTGCCCTCGATTATAAGCCGCACTAAATGATGAAAATGGAGTCGCACTAGAACATAGGGTAGCCTACCTAAGCCTTTTCGATCATTTTTCTACGGCAATATCACAAACAGCAGACAATATGAAACTTTTAACAAACTTTTATTTATTTTAACATCCACTGTCATCATCTTCATTGATAATATCGTGAATGTCATTCTTGAACACGAGCTATTGAAGTTTGAACGTTAATGGTATGGTAAGGGGAAATGTGAGGCGAACGAAATAACGAAAAACAATATACAGTAGAACCTCGAACTACCATTGTCCGAGCAACTTGCTTTACGAGCCGCTATTTATGAGTACTTTTTCTAAGTCGCACGAAATGATGAAAAATAACAATATAAGCCGCGGCTTATAATCGAGTAAATACAGTACCATGAATAGCAACATGGACTATCCATCTTTTAACTCAACATTTAACCTAATTTATCCGATATCACTCACCTATTTATGCACATGCGACATCTGACTTCAACTTTCTTGAATTCATTAGTTCTATTCAGTGCTACAGAAAGATTTATTCCCGAAACTCAGCTGTAGTTTAAATAATTTCAACCTGAAAACGGAAAAGTTTCTGTTTATTACTACATGGTAAATGCAAAGAGAGACATGAACAGCGCATGATATTGTTATTCCGAAATGGTACTGTAACGACTGCTTTTTCCTTTTGCAGACTGCACATGCACGCTTCATTGCCTTTACATACAATTCGCACTCACCCTACCGAAACAATTTACCCACCAGGGTTAATATGGCCTAGTAAAGGATGTTGAATTTGCAATAAACCCGCGTTAAAGCAGACCCGATGTTCCGTAACAACATGGTCATACTATCGGTTACTGCAGACAACTTATTATTAGTCCGGTAAAACGAAGGTTCATCGCAATCCTTTCTCCCGTTTTTTGGGCTGGTGTTGAATCGGGGCGGCGGAACCGTGACTAGTTACCATACAACACTATTAATGCACAATTGGGCACATTCTGTGAAATATAACGGCCTTTCAAAGATTACCTCGTAAAATGATAGGTTTTTGAAATAGGTCCCCTTTTACTGGCAATTTCCGATTTTAGGTGTAAACTCAAAACTCCTCCTTTGTACCTGTCGTGCGGCATTATTTTACTTGACTAATTTTTTTGTTCACCCTCAAACAACCCATCGCAATAACATTTCTAACGTGCATTCCCACGCTTGTATTTCTAGCAATACACCACTGGAAACAACCCGCACGACTACACCCGTACGGGATGTCGCGACACCAGAAAAAGAAGACGATATTCCGATTACATACCCCGGGACAAAGGATCGTCCCAACGACACAGTTTACAATGTGAAAGATCAAATAACCACTGAAAAGGTTCACCGTTCTACTGAACAAAATGGGAATGAAGAAAGAGAAAAGGAAATTCAAGAAGTTGATAAATTGGAAGAAGTTTTTTTTCCAATACTAGCACTAATGATAGTTATTCCCCTAGCGCTGTTTTGTTTTTGTACCTGGTACAAGGATAGGAAGCGTAAAACAGTAACATGTCGTCCTTCTCATAATAGGGGTAAGAAGAACTATATGGAAACTATAGTTTAACTTCAATTGTGATATTAATTTGTCTGGGGCTGTGAAATCATTATTAATAATATTATTACTTCTTATTCAACTAAAAGCCACACCACAACTCTCATGTTAGTTAAACATATTTTGTAAGGTATTATTGGTGATAGGAAAGAAAAAGTGGTGTATATATAGGGAGTAGAATTGGGCTTCTCCTGAAAAGGGTACCCGAGACATTCTGGGTGAGGTATGATGTCAGTGTTATGAATTTTCATGTGATGTATATATAGGGAGTAGAATTGGGCAGAGTATGATATCGCAACATATGCAACCAATCCACTTTACGGCCATTCTGCTGGAATGGATCTTGGTCATTAAGTAACTTAGCTTCACAACCTATCATTATATAATCACACCATGCTTATGTAAATATCACTATTGAAATAAAGGAATTGGAACTATTTTATACCGAAAACAATGAATGAAGAGACAAAGCAGTTGGTGTACTTTCGAATGTCCAACAGAGGAAATAAGAGCAGTAAACGGAGATTAAATAAAAACAAGCACTTGAGAACATGATTATGAGACAAAAATATAGAATTGTCGACCAATAAGGCTCAACGACTGAAGAAATGGCTTGTTTTTGAAAAGAAATGCAGGATGTGCATATGTTGCATACTACTTAGTTGGAGCTTTGAAGAAGTGTCAAACTACTTGTTATATAAAACAGCAAGATATAGTTTAAAAGGAGTATCTTCCTAGTTATTGTACTTTACGCACTATGAGGCATATTGAAAAATATTTCACAAACATATAAATTTTACGAAACACAAGTCCACTACAGCTACAGTAAAAACCAAGCTAATATTTGATGATATGCAAAAAGTGCGGAAGTTGAAATTCTAGACATACTAAATACAACACAAGCATTGGGACTTGCATGCAAGACACTCTTGCTAAATACAACACAAGCATTGGGACTGGCATGCAAGACACTCTTGCTAAATACAACACAAGCATTGGGACTGGCATGCAAGACACAGTTAATTGTGACCAATGTGCATATAGGTTTTGTAACTAGTGCAGGAAAAAAAATTAATGTACGCATGAAATATTGGTTACCAATAATTTTGTCACCTTCTGCACAACATAAGATTTTTTGCATTATAAACGTATTTATTGCATTCATTAAGCATGTATTTTTGCTTTTAACTACAAAAATTAAAGGAAACACTAATTACGACTGTTCAAAACAACAAATGTAACTTTGATATTGCTTTCGCTTGTGATAGCTGTTAAGTATGTTAATTCTTGACAGCATGATCTTTGAAAAATGGCGAATAGTGAAAAGAAGGCTTCATGGTAATACTATAAATAATAAAATGGAAGACTGCATATTTGATTTGTCTGCAAAAACCAATATTGAAGATATTTGAGTGCAAGCATTAAGAAAAATGTTTCGTTCAAATTATTGAAATTGAACATATGATGAGATTATGCATCCTGGAATCTTTTTACAAATATATCTAGATAAAAAATGACAATTCATGACACTGGTTCGAAGAGGCGTAAGGAATGGCACATACCCTGGTCCCCACTCCAAGAGGGTGCCATCGAGCAGTCAGAACCCAGATTGTCGAAATGGAATTTTCTCCAGACATATTAAGGGTAAGGTATCATGGGTAAGAAGTAATTGGATGGTCTGGTGAATAAACTACTTGTGCAAATTATTAGATAAAACTACAGTGCAAGGAGCACTGGTAGATACTATTACTACTCTGGATCCAAACATTATTTACTACAAAAGTTCAGATTTACATAAAATTGACCTTGGTATGCATATGCTCTTCTAGCCTACTGTAGCGAGTTATATTTATTAGCAGGATTTAAATATTGAAGAATGATAAGTATTGCATAAAATTTATCAGAAAGAGCACTTGAAACAGAAACTATATTACTATATTACTGCGAATCTTGACATGATTTGAATAGTATTTCACACACTCATTATATACACGAATAATTCTTATTGTTGAAGATACAGAAATTCTAATCCTATTCAGGAATTATGATTATCACAGTACACCACTTCCTCATTTCCCAAGGATTCAAATAACGAAATTTCCGAAATTACAAGTACTTTGCTCGTATATCTCATTAAGTTTCGAAGCAAACAGAAAATGTAGCTCATGAGACTCAATCTAAGCCCAGAGAAGTGTTTTTCGATACTGTTATAACCAAGAATGAACCATGTAAACTGAAATGATGAATTCCAGAATTACAACAATAATTTGTTGGCATGTAAGCGCTACCCTAAACAAGGTGATCATTTGTCTATTTATCATCAACAACCCGGCGATTTCATTTTTACCGATCAACTACCTCCCAGTAACCAAGCAAAAATAGGCTTCGATTAACGAGCGTGTTTCAGGAATGGACACCACTCTTACAATGAAGAAGGGGTGTACAGTACTGTGGTAATGACGGCATCATGGGTGGAGTTGAGTGTTAGGGAATAGTGGAACGTTAGGGTCTGTTAGGTTTATTCTAGGAAGGGAGCATGGATGCTATTGAACATATACTGTAAACTGGACGGCATAATCATACATGCTAATCGCAGCGTATAATGATATTTGAAATAGGGATTATGAATGGCGCTGGATTTATCTTTGTACCAGATAAATCAGGGTGAGATAAAGGTTAACAAGTATATTTCAATGCACAACTACGATTACTGGCAATATTAGTCAACTATGGTAAGTGAAGGTGATATCGCTTGGCTTTAAAGATTTTACTATCAATGCACAATATGTAAACTACAGTACCCTGGAAATGAGAATAAAAATATGTCACGAGAAAATTAGTTAAAAATAAAGCTGATAGGTAGATTAATTCAGTGACCCATCCTATCACANACTTGGTCAAAAATAGTTTCTTTAAGTGTTGTGTCACTATGGCTTATTAGTTTTCTTTGTATAAACGAAAGTGAATTCAAGTAAATTGACTTGTGCAAAGTGCAAACAGAAAATGTGAATGAGGTAAAATCATCATGTTTTCAAGGACATGAGACCCTTAGGTAATCAGAAGTTGTGGCTCGTTGAAAAACAGTTACTGAAATTGTTAAAAAAATCTGTGTGTAAATTTGTTTTGTGACATTGTTGTGAAATCATCCACGACTATCACCATTTTCTTTGTCACATTCTTACTTATTTTTTTCACATCAAATTCCTTCCAGATATCAGCAATGCTCTCAATTTCATGTCTTATTCGTTACCCTGGGGTACCAGCCCACCGGGCGATGCCCAGATGACCATTCCACTCTGACTTACACATAAATTAATATCACTTTCGTCTCCAAGTCCTAAGTCTAAGCAAAGTTTGTTTTGCAATGCTGGTCCAGTAATACATCCTGAGTATTCTCACTTTTAAAAACGATCGTCTTTTGAACAAGATAAAATAGACGAATAAGAAGCAGATCACGAATAGCAGATAATAAAATCTCAGCATCCATTTTTTTCTGGCTTTCCCTGGCGGCACATAACCTGGTCCATATATATTTGGCCAAAGTTTGTTCTCGATGTACATTGGATCGAGAAAAAGACGTAGGTAAATAGCAAGGAAACTAGCCCCGACAGCGCTCTTATGACTGCTGCAATCATCTATCAAAAAAATTAAGTCTCTAAGACATTTGATACTATCAGGGATATGAAATTAGAGAAATAAATGGATCAATGAAATTAGTTGGATAAGAAAAGCATTATCTTTCTAGCTGAAGGATTAAAATCAAGCCATTTCATTATGAAGAAAAAAAAATAGGATCGTAGCATATTGATTCATGGACTTACCACCCATAGATACATCATATAGAAGTCGTCTCTTTTTCCAAATTTGCCTGAAAGTAAAATCCAGGTTTTTAGAACAATCCTATCTGAACTATGACCCTATGACATTTGACCTACTTGTTATTATACATCCAGATATCGAGATCATTATAAAGACTATCTAAATCTCCATTTTCTCTTCCGGGCTCATCCATGAAACATCCCAGTTTAGGATGCTGCCATTTGAGAACTTCAGCAAGCCACGGTTGTCGAACGGCATCCATGAATCCCATAGATCCACATAAACAACCTTTTCATTGAACAGCATAAAGTTAACATAAGCTAGTGGTTCTTAACCTGGGTTCGATCGAACCCCAAGGGGTTCGTTGAGTCATTCTCAGGGGTTGGCAGAGGTCAAGACTATTTTCAGCAATACCATTTTTGGGATGACCCCTATCACACAATTTTCTTTTTAAGTAAAAATTAAATACAGAAACTCACTGACTTATGAACAAATGGTGAAATGGCCGAAATTGATTCAAGTCTAAATTTTGTTCGCGTCCCCTTCTTTGTTAATGGTTAGCCACACTTCTGTGGTAGCACAATATCGCCACTCAAAATTGTGAGGAAATACGGACTTATGAAACTCTTGAAAAATTAGTTGGACAGTGGCGGTATTGAGACCAAGGTTTCAGTTTATTCATGGATAATTTTTCATTGCTCTTAGTGTTTGCTCAGAATGATTTTTGAAAGACAGGTTTTGTTCATTTTCTTCAAAGCATACACAGCACAGTATTATAAATGAACATCTCCCAACTGTGACGTATTATTCTTCAGAAAACTATTATGTAACATACATTTCTAGTTACACTGCAATTTTAGTTTCCCCACTCCAGTTTCTCAATTCATTATATTCATAATACCACACCTATGAAATGCTATTACTAAATTTACCACATCCATGTATTGTGTATGATGAAAGGATTGCTTTTTATCAATATGTCAAAATTCCTAATGCCTATAGAAATTAATTCATGTTTGACATATCCTCTCTTGTTGAAAGGTCTCAACACAATAGCTAGGAATAGTCCTGTATGCTTTTAGCTCTAATATGTAAAGTAAACAAACCTTGTTCCAAGAATATGTCCTGTAAGGATACAGACGTTTTGAATGAATTGCCAGCGATTGTTTCCATCGAAAAGATGACGTTAGTGCAGAGATGACGAAATAGGTTGTCGATTCCTCCGTTCTGTTTCGCTTTTTCCTTCAATTGGTCCATACATCCATGCTGTAGAGAAAAAGTTGAAACGGTTCAATTCAAATCAGAAGCTCGATAAAAATTGGAAAGCCAAATGGCAGCAAGGGGGTGGTGGGCTGTAAAATGTATAGCAGTAGTTGGGTATGTTAGGTGAAGTCATGTTACGGTATGCTGAGGGTAATGGTGAGCTGACACAAATTCTACCTCTCTCTCAAAACTAACCAAACCACCCCAAGATAAAGCGCCTATGTTTATATACAGTCGAAGGTGTTTGAGTGTGCTGTCATTGTTTACTCATTGTAAAGGTAAGCCCAGATCCTTATGAAAACCGTTAAAATATCTGGTTCTGAGAATTGTGTACAATTATACCACATTATAATTCACTGCTAGTCTAAGACCTAAGTATTCGAAATACTTTGATCCAAGAACCTTGGATTTAGAATGTCATATCAGATATCTCATGGAAGCTCTATCGCATTGTCTGCCATGTTTCTATCTCTATACATGTACACATATTGAGTAAGTACGTGATTCGTGATTCCTTAAAGGAAAACAAAAATACCAACCTTAATTGCAAGTTGAAGCCATAGGATTTGATGCGTTGTATAGTACAGATTAGCATCAGGCTTAGTCATTTGTTTCCAGCAGAGGTCGAGACTGCAAGGTTTATATGAGCTACTTCCAATGACACTTGCCATACATTTGTCACTCAATTCTTCATCAAAGACATTTCTTTCAAGTTTACCTGTACCACAATATGAAATATTACAATCCTGCTGTCTATTTAATATAGTAAATAGAGTAAAATCAAATCAAATAGAGTAAAACATGATAGCTTAAAATAAAGAGGGCAGGCAAATTACTCTCCAAATATTTATTTTCATAGGGATTTTCCCAGGCCAGTTGAATCAGTTGGAGCTGGTCGAAATTCTGACGCTTCGATTAGAGAATTTTCGTCTTACAAGCGAGTTTCAAAAGCACCCACTCATAGTTCGAGGTAGAGGTGTAATAGAATTTATTATACAAGATTGTCACACTTTTGCCACCGGTTGCAATTCCACTACAAAGAAATGGATTGGGTAAAAAATGCAAGTTACCTGATCCGTTTTGTCTTGTCCAGGGAAGATACTTTTCATCGATTTTTTTAGTTAACTGTGGTTCAAGTTCATAGACCTTCCATGGACTGTCTATCACTGCAGATAAGCTCTGATAATATCTGTCAAACCAGAAACATTAGTTATTCTTAATCTAAAACATATCTTCACTCTTCACAGGGCAATAGTTACAGGGAGAATGTAGGTGCAGTTGCTTTGGGTAGGACTGGATGACAAAATTGCATCGGAGGTTTGGTCGCTTTAGTATTCATCCAAAGAAATATAATAATATATAGACTGTGCTACAGAAATACTGCATATTTGCTTCAGCACAGTTTGTACAATAGATAATGAATTGAATTATATTTGCAGATGCCAAGATAATCTTTTACTGAATTATGACATAACTACATCAAAGACTCAATACAATAGCAGGCGAAATAATATCATATTATGCAACTGCCTTATTTCATATAGAGGAATTGTGGATAGGCAGAAATTATTTGATTGGATTGGTATTAACCTTAGCAAGCTATTTATCAGTATTCCTTCCAGGTTTCATGGATTGCACTTGAAATATAAAAATAATGTTAAGCTATTAAATCGTATTAGGTCGGGTTACTTATAATTTCAGGACTCAGTTTCAGTCAGGACTCAGGACCAAGAAGTAAGTGTTTCACACAGTTACAAATTCGCCAGCAACAAATTATAAGTAACCCAACCTACAAGGGAAGGCTAGTCACACGAACGATAGATGAATCTCAAAATGATACATGAACAAAGAAAAAACCAAAATACAGTTTTTCATGTAATCTACACAGGAAAATTTTTTGCCCATGGGCTCAACTTAAAGTTGAGAATCAACCAAATTCCTGTGATCCCAAACCATCGGTGAATAAATTACTTGCCCATTGGTCTCTACTCTACAACAGTGGTTCTCAAAGTTTTTGAAAAAAAAGCATAGTGGTCCCATGAAAACTTTTTTCAATGATTCGCGGTCCCATAAAAAATTTTTTTTTTGTCTGTCGGCGTGGCGGAATTATTATGACACTGGACAGCCATTCAAAAAATACATGCTATGCTATGATGGTTCGAGATTGCTCCAGTTTGAACACGTGTGAACTCATTTTTATTATTATATTATTATAGTAAACTAGGAAAGTAACTTCAAAATGTATTTTTTTGTTTATTACATTTAATCGATTAATAGCAATCTATTGAGCGCTTTCTTTACTGCCCCTCTAAAATGGTTTCACGGACCCCAGTTTGAGAACCACTGTATTATCCCAAAACCATTGGTGAGTAGATTACTAGCTTAATGGTCTACAAAGTTCATTACTCACTCTCTCTCTTTCTTCTTTACAAGTGGCAATGCCAGTTCAATAGTTTCATACGTAAGCTTCAATATTTTCTTGATTTTCTCCTTTATTTCTGGGTCATTATGTAATTCAGGATATGCATCTTCTGCTTCTTTAATCAGAATTCTTCGTAGTTCGGCTAGTAAAATGAAATAAAGTGGTACCAGATATTTTTGAATTATAAGGTCTCAAAGAGATTGAAAGATCAAACAATGTCAACTACAAATTCAAGCAAAAGAATCTATATTAAAGAAATATGATTTTATTTGTTCATTTGTTTTTCACATCACACTGTATCTCAATTCTTATTACAGTATTACAATAGAAATGCTTCAACTTGAAGAATGAACTCATTCCCGGTCTGAATATGGCCCCTGGTATCTGAGTTACAATCATGGCCCTCTTCCAGTACAGTAAATTTTTAATTTGATTTCCTAATATGGTATAGTCTAAATCAGTGCTTTCCAAACTGTTTGTCATCTGCAGTGTGACGCGTACATTAAAATGTATTTATGACTCAGTATCTCTCATAAGGTACTGAATTAACCTCTGGTTTGCTATCAGAACTGAATTGCTGTGTTGCGAAATTATATATGTTCAAAAAGTGTGTCACCAACTGGAAAGGTTTAGAAAGGTCTGGTCTCAAAAGTCGATCTTGAGTAAAAGACGAGGTCGAATTAGAGACAAAAATCCGTAGCAAATAAGTCATCAGTATTTTTCGTAATAAGTCGAGGGTTTTAAAGGTAAAAAAAAAGATTTCAAGTGACATTTAGCAGGAATAACTTCTCTTAAAGTATTATCATGAATATTTTAATCCATTAGTTAGGTTTGGCTGAGAGCTCGGATTCGTGGTAACCTTGGCCCTCAACTAACCCTAGCCAATAATTACCTTTTTCGTACTACTAAATTAGTACTAAAAAAAACTTACCTTGGACCATTCTTACTCCAAACAATCCATCAAAGTTGATTCTGTTGTATCTTTTATAGAAAAAAAATACAACTTTCTCGAGGGCGAACAACGTGTTCCCCAACGTGGCTTCAGCAACGATTTCGTCTACTGGTTTACGTAAATCATTGGTATCGGTTTTGTTATGGTCGTATGGTCGAACACCAGGGAAAGAGATCCCTATTGAGGAGAATGCAAGAACAATAAAATAAAATATAAATAATTTTGTTGACATGAATGGAGGAATCATTCTGAAAAACATAAAGGAACATTAAATTGCGAAAGGCTACACTACACTGTAGAAGTAACTGCTCAATGCTTAACGTTAAAGGGAGGTTTGGTCCTTAAAAAAATGATTACGTTTGGGTGAGGGCTAGAATTAACCTTCAGCAAACCTCACTCCTTCAGCTTTCCGGAGGGACTACTGATGGAATGTCATCCTTTTTAAGGTAGGGATCGGGATCACATGATAGTCGATTCAAACAAATAAAAATATTGACGCAGCTGAACTACCCTCATAGCAACACGGGAAGTGTGACTAATGTCTGTATTTCTAAGCATCTTTCTATAGCCGGCATTCGGTACGTTTTTGGGTCAACGATCTTAGAAATGGGTAATGACATTGGGTGAAAAGGGGAACGAGGCGGAAAAGGTTGAAACGCCCTGGCTCAGAGTCATTGGTGCAGTTGATCATCTCACTTTCTTTGTTCTTACTATGAAGGTATCACCTCCTCCTACAACGACTAAGATAATCATTATGTCAGAGGTAAACTTCCGGAAAAGTTCTTCGCTACAGCGAAATATAACGCATGAGTGGTTCCGAATAGTTGAAATTAACGATTTACCGTTGTAGAAGTTACTAAACTTTAGAAAAGATGAAGAAGTTTGCCTAAAAATAAAAATTCATATATTTGATTCCTAATATATCTGACCGGGCAGGTAATATCCTTTTCTTAACAGGTATCAGACAAATTAATCTCCTTTATTTTCGGAAGCATTTTCGCCTGTTTGAGGCGGTAGTCATTCTATCTTCAACTGTTTAGTATTTATTATTATTATCGTGATCTTGACTCGTTTATATGGCACGCACCAACGTTTTAACGGCATTGAAAATGCCTTGAAATTGCTTCCTACTGAATCCATACCACCCACTATGACAAATAGCTACCTTTACTGAATCCATATGGCGTGCTACGAGTAGTAAGATTTTTTAGAACATTGTCAAATCTAAATGAAATTAGCTAGTCTTGTTCAAGGCTCTATAATTGAATATTTACAGCGCACTGCTTCATTATTCAAATATCACTGTGCACTGTGTTGGCATGACTACTACAGATATTCAACTCCCATGCATGTTTATTGCTCTTTTACACATGCATATCTGAAAACAACTGCATTTAGTGAACACTAAGTAACATTAAACTAAATTTATAAAATGTTTTTCAGATATTAACACTTTACCATGGCTGACATGGAACTAAAACAGGCATTTGCAGATCTGCAGAAAAAAATGATTGAAACCCAGACCCAAATGAGAGTGGCAGACGCTCAGATAGCCCAGCTTGAAATCACAAAGAAGCGCTCAGATTTCACAGCCAAGGAACTTCAGGGAATGCCCGAATCAACAAAACAGTACCAGAGCGTTGGTCGAATGTTCATGTTGCAGAGCCAGGATGAGATCCAGGAGATGTTGAAGCAGAAGCAAGTAGGAGCGAGTGAGAAAATTAAAGAACTCGAAGGGAAGAAGAAATATTTGGAAAAAACGGTGAAAGAAAGCGAAGCTAATCTACGAGAAATGGTTTCACAAAAAAGAAAATGAAACTTTCTGTAGACGGTTGTTTGAAGTGAGCTTGACTGTAGTCATGTATCAGACTACTTTGGAAAACACTCATAATTTGAGTGACAGGCTTTTCAATATGTTACAAATCACAAGAATATATTCACAACTATTGGATGGCACAGTATAATGCTTTTCTTTTTCATTCTTGTGGTTGGTCAAATCTATCTGCTATTGTATGTTTCAATGCAAAAATTACAAATGGAAAAAAAGGTCCCATCAGCTCACAGATTTTGGCAATGGTATGCAATGTTATATTCATTTAACCATTGATGGATTTCTTAATAAATTGATACCTTGCATGCATTTGAATTATTTGTTATTTTAAAGTACTGCTTAGGGCTAAGGCTTTAATCATATCTCCAGGCTGCCTATTGATATATAAATATTCACTACAGACAAGTATGAATAGGGGATTTGGGCAATGCTAAGTGGGCTGGTACAACTGGGTCTGAATAAAAAATTGTCAGAAAACTCCTGCCATCCCAGGGAATTTCCTGCTAAATATCGAAAGGTTGTCTCTGATTCCTCATTATAATTATTAACCAGTGTAAGCAATAGTTATAACCTACTTTCCGACACCACTGCATGTTGTGTACTTATGGGCCGACGTAGTAGGTGGAGAATGCCCAGTCCGCCACTATTTACACTTCTAATTTGACATCCTCCAACATACAGGAGTTATCAAGTTATTTATTTTACATCCTTAACGTCAGAAATAGGAATAGTTACCTATTACAAAGCAGAATCACGTAAACTACCATACACTAAATGCAATACAGCGTAATATATAAGGTACTACTATAATGCAATCGATGAGGTCCATGATTGCCATTGCGAAAGAATCTGGGTTCTAGCGTTTAACTATAATACTAAAAAAAGCCCCAATGGCCAACGCATTATATCCAAATTCCAGTTTATTCGAGGCGCGTAATAATGGGATTACACTGTCAGGAACGAATACGACATTACAATACAAATGCTATACAATAGACTCTCGTCAAATTTCCCGCCAAAGAAAAAAGATATCATCTACCTCCAAGATATAAAATCAGAACTTCTCTCCCTTCTCAGTCTCAAGTAGCCTTACGATCCTGATCCACAATTTTTGAGTTAGCTTTCTCGGGCAAAGGAACAAATCTCTAATTGCATATTGCACATTCTTCCCAAGTAATGGTAGTGGTAAGCTTTCGATTTTAACCGTACTACCAAGTATTATTCACGTGCCTATGTTGTATGTAGAAATTCATAGACCATCTTGACATCGGGAGGTTTAACAGAAATATAGCAAACATTGTATTCTAAAACTTGCGGTTCCTATGAAAACATAGGAATACCTTGAATTTTTTTGGCCATTTGTCGGGCCATTGGGTCTACAATTTTAAGGGCTCACTCCCATGTTTAAGAGGCAAAAGGAGACACTTAGGTGCAGAATATTGATATTGCAAGGATAGTAGGGGACCTCATACAAATGTACTTTGTGATGTACATGTATGTAGCGATACACATATACAGAACCCTGTGTTTGGGGATTTACAAAAATAATTAATGACCGTGTACCTTTCATGTAGCAATGGATATATGTCAAGGAGCACTGTTTAGATACCTTCTCACATATGTAGCAAGCTGTATAAATCAACTTTCTATAATAAACTACCAAACACAAGATGAAGTCTAATCAGTTACACAGACATGGAGTCAGATAAGCGCAGATGCAAAAAGAGGTAAAAACAGGAAATTACGAACTGCTAATAATATATACCGTTCCCCTCAAGTAGTTTGAGATGGCGTTTATATATACCACCTGACATGCTGGCCCATTACCAGCTGCAAGACGCTGTAAATAATTGTATTGTGGGAGTTCCCTTGCTGTGAAATGGAAAGTAAACTGAGATGGAAAATATAGAATAGATGATTCTAGGCAGTATTATGCGATCCGTCTTTACACATGATCATGAACAATTCGCAGTGCTACTTTAGTATGTGGCCTTCCAAAGTTCTTTCAAAATTTAATTCCATTCCCATGCACTAGTTACTAGTAGCAAGAGTACTTCAACCTCTCAGAAAGTTGTCAAAAAAACAATTCATAAAAAATCGATATGTTTGTCAACCAATCACATAGCTCTACGCACGATTATTATTGAAGTATTCTTGTTCCGTCACAAGAGTTTATTGATACAATGCTTTGTCATATTTGGAATATGCCACATGAATGATATCGTCATCTGTAACAAGTATGATCGTTGCATGGTAACTTCTGATTGGTTGTCGAACTATATGTATATATCGCAGGTCGCGACATATCGTTCATTGTAAAGAGGGCATTTGGATCCACAACGAGAATCTACTAACGGTAAGAAGCTACTATGGCAAATATTTATGTAATATTTGCGACTTAATATATCTATTTATGGCAATTTACATTACAATACTTTATATTCCTAATTTTTTCGATTGAATTCAAAAGTATACAACGATAACATTTAATCCAGGTCTCCCGTATATCACCACCCGTTATTGTAGTATTCCCCTCAAGTATTACCATCATTAATTGGCTAAAAAATTATACTCCCTATAAATATATAGTTCAAAAATGCTAAATAACTAGATTAATTAACTTTTTTATAAGAATTAAATGGCGCATTTGAACCTTTGAGCAATTGCGGCATGGAATGCACCTGCTCTTAAAAAATATGATTGCATAGGTTACTGTACTGTAGTTGTCCCTATTTAAGTAGCCTTATGAATTTTTTGGAAATTCGGTCGTTTTTATGTATTATAAATAATGATTCAAATGACATGATGTATCTGTTCGTTTTCACTATTTTATTTCGCTTGAATTCGAACAATATATCCTATTGCTATATGCGATAGAAATTCTAATTCTTTTGATCAAGGAGGTTCTTTAATCATCAAAGATGTGGTTATATCTAGGAATGGGAATAATATTAGATTTGAACGAATCGCAAGCCAGTCTCCTGGGTGGTATTCGAATGAGGGACAAGAAGTTGCTATGCCAATTTTATAACTCTGAATTTAAACGAAAAATCTGAATCTGGCGAAAAGCAGTTCATTAGTTGTTTTATCTATACAGGACAAGAACAACAACAACATCATATAACCATGCATCGCTTTATTATCTTAATTCTTGGAATTGCGATTTTCTCTCCCCATCTGTCATTTGCTGAAGCTAGTGAAGCGTAAGTAAAATTATTCATATACCTAACGAACAGTGGTGTATCTACGGTAAAAGTGCCTATGACAAGCACGGAATCGCACCCCTGACCAAACATCTGGCATCCATATTTTAGACCAATCAGCTTCAAAATACATATTAATTGCATTAATGATTAATCCTTTATATAATAAATTGAGTAAATTACATCTGCACCGTCCTTGATGCAAATTGATCCATGACGTGCTTAAGGTTAGTTTTAGTGGCGCCTATGGTATGTGCCATACCGCAGATACGCCACTGATGACGAAACATCGTCTTCTAAGTCTCTTAGAATCTCCAAGACTTAGTTTGGGGAAACTATTTTACAGGGATGATGCTGATGCAACCGTTGGTAAATATTTTATTATATACGTCATCAACACAGCATACGTCATCACGTTTTCACACTTATTTACGATCCATTTGGATTCCAAATCAATCGCTTAACTGTTCTAAATATTCCCTTTTCATGCATTCATCGTCATCATCATCATCATATACGTCATCTCTTTCATACTACATCATTCTATCTGATGTCATCCACAAATTTACACCCGACATATTGAACGGTAGAACAGAGCAGCAATGGATTTAGCGAGATATTGGAGCAATCGTGCAAATCAACACAGAGCAGTTAGGTTACATCAAAATACGCTACGAGCGAAAACGAGAAGACCAAGACGTTCATTTGTACCTCCTTGGATTAAGTACAGTAAGTACATGAGGTAGGAATACGTGAAAATATGGAAAACGAATTATCGACCAACAGGGCCATAGATTTGATCATGTATGCTGGGTTGTTCAAGGCGTCGTTTAAAGGGAACTATCAAATCACTGCGCTACATTTGACCAAGACATAGCACAACAAGAAAAGTTATGTTATATAATACCACATTATATGCTCAATTCTCTATTTAATTGTCTAATAGAGGGATAACCGACGTTAATAGCAAGTCCTATATTCGAAGCGGTTATTTAAAAACGTAACATCATAACATAATATATACTGTATAGTTTATATTGCGTGTATCATCCAAAGTATTCTCAAATTCATTAAATATAATATAAATACCAATGCTTACAGTAGAGTAGATTTTTCTCCTGTTACATTAAACCTAACCGACACGAAACGAGTCTACTGTATGCTACCCCAAAACAAGTGCAATATGAAATGATAACGGTTCAACGTTAAAGTTTTCTGAATTCCTTACGACCATTTTTAGTGTTTTTAATTTATTGATATTCAATATAAAGTACTGTATTATGATTTTAACTGTCCGTTAAATCGAGGGTTCCTGTATCATGGTTCAATTTATACAGAATAAAACATTACACCACCTATATAATATTCTAATTGTAAACTGTTGCGTATGTTGGGACTATATTTTTGATCACCCACGAGCACTAACATTTGCCGTTTAGTTAGATAACCCTGCTTTTGCTTTGACCTTATTTTAAGTCTTAGAATCATTACGTCATCCAGTTTTGCTTCATTCATTCTTTCCCTCACGTCATATCATTGCACGTCATCTCATACGTCAGTTAAGAAAATATTGTTGGTAAATACAAACGTTTTTAATCGCAACGAAAATGAAGACGTTGAGGGAGAGGAAGGAACTGAAGTAGCAAAGACTGAAGAAACTGATTCTACAGAGACACCAAACGAGGAAGGACAAAAGGAAATAACCCTAGAAGACTTACAGCTATGGTCATCGATCGATATGGACAAGGACGGAAAACTAACCATTTCTGAATTTGATAGGTAAGTGGGAACAAAGTTTACAAAAATTTTACCGGTATTCATAGGCCTCATATATGGGAACCAGACAGTTTCTTACGGATTTTTTTTTACTGGTCCATAAATTTTACGATTAGTATTCTTACAGCGTCATGTAAGTAAATGCCCTAGTGAAAATCTTGCTGCAAGAATATGTCATACAACCGTATATGCGCAGTATGAAGACTCCACAATATTTCAGCTAAATTTGGGGTAATCTTGAGAAATTTCATTATAAACAAACCATACTGAAGTATTTTCTTAATAAAATACAAGCCACCATATTGGAAGCAAGAGATTCTGAAATAGTAGCACACAATCGAAAAATTAAGCTGGGGTCTCTGTATCAAACTTAGTTCTCATTCATAGAGAAGCTTTATAACGGTTTAACAGACTTCCTTTAGGGCCAGAAAAGATGTGGCGAGCCTGTAGTTATACCACCCTGGTTTATAACAAATCAATGGCCAACTGAACCAGATGCTCCCACTCTTGAAACAGTAGATGGAAGAACCTATAACGATATGAACTTGAGCTAGTATCCTATCAAACTTTAATGACCAACAATTTTTACAGATTCATTCGCTCGCCATCATCTCTTAGTTTCGTACATAAAATGAAGGAAGAAAAGGCAATTCAGCAATGGGCTGACAGTGAGTAAAATACTGTACAGTTTCTGTAGTTAACTATAACAAACATAGAAACAAGAGCCTAGCGAACAATCATAGCACTACGCTCCGGAAATGAATAAATACAAAAATTTATTTACCTTATGCGAATACACGTGTAGTGCAGTTTAATGTGAAGTTGCCACGTTCGTAAATACCCGGATTTCATCAAGTGCTGTCGGTTAAAAAACTCTTCACGCACTGGGCACTTTACTGTTAATAGCTCTTCAGTTTACAGTCGCTTGTATGGCTATGAGGCTGTTCCCCAACAACTAAGAATCTCTGTCAATTACTAGAAATAGATCCTCGGTAATCACGTAAAACATTTGAAGTAATCAGGTAGAGTGATTACTCTGATTACTTAAAAGACTTTACTTAAACTCAATGGAAACCGTGCTACAACAATGTTATCACCTAGTTCTATTCTATGTCTAACCAGTTGATTTCCATTTCCGTCATGCAGAGGTTGGAATCGACATCGCTAAAGCGAAACAAGCAATGGCGATCGGGGCACAAGCTCAAGCCCGTGTAAATGTTCAACAGGCCCGCGCGAACGCAGCTGCCGCCGCGCAGAGACAAAGGGTTGGAGCCATGCAAGCCGAAAGACGCAGAAGACAATCCGTACAGAACGGCTACAACAATTACTTCGCCAATTTAGGAGTGAGTCAAGTACCTTCTTGCTAAAGTTACGACTCAACAGATAGTTGTAGTTGAAGACATTTACCAGTTAATAAGTACACTTGTGAGGTTGTAATATTACATAACCAAACTCGAGAAAGCTACTGCTTTTCATCTCTGGCAAAGAATATCTCTAGGATCGTGAAGGGTTTCTTCTCTATATAGGATATAAGCTGGAATTCCTAAGTTAACTGGAAAATGCACCTATCAGGGGCAAAACAGCAAGGGTACCAAATTCCCCGGGCCACGCACATTTTGTATTTCTCCCATCGGGTAATTTCATGCAAGAGACTGAATTATATCAACTGAATAGCGTTCATGTTAAACATTTAACGCGTGATAATTCTTCGTTAGTTCTATTGAAGGCGATACAAATTAACTCTCATTGCTTTTACAATTCACGCTCCAGTTTTAACTAAGCAACACTAGCTTAATTCGGCACTGATCACGAGAGAGACTACTAACACAGTTACTATGTGGATCTCTACTGTCATCTAGCGGTTTTCAGACATCTAACTTATCATTCTGTTATACATTACAGAGACAATACTACAGCTCCATAGCTAGAAAGAGACGTGACGAGTTATAAACACCAGGATGGATATCGCGGTTTCAATTACACAAATCTTCAATGTTTCACTTCTATCAAGAGCCGCAATGTATTGTTTAAGCCCATAATGTGTTATATAAAGAAATGTCATTCCATTTGACGGCCTGAGTGCCGAGAAAAAAATTTCAACTACAGTTAAACTAGATATCATGTTGGTTAGAGTAACTCGGTAGAGTTTCTTTTGTTCTTTTCATTAGTGATCAAACGAAAATAAAATTTGAATTGAAGGTATCTTCCAAGGGGTCATTTCTGCGCTCGTTTTATTTATTCATATTGTTACACAAGAATAGTATAAAGTGAATATATACAGATTTTAAATAAGGAACAGAAGAAATAAGGATGAGAATAAAACAGTTTTTTTGATAAAGTCATGGACATTCGCCAACATTATTAACTCGACAGTGGAATTATGACGTATATTATTATTGGTCCATAAGTGTGTTGTTGTTGTTGTATTGGTGGATATAGCGGTTTGATTTTATTGCTAAGATGAACCTCCACGCAAAAACTAAGCGCCCTTGGTGCTGCGAACAGAAATTGTGTGGATATGTGATACTGTTGGGAATATAATATTTATCTGGAGAAACATGAGAGAATTGCCTGTACTCAGTGGCGATATCAATGTTTCTCAAACCGCTTCTCTCCATTCCAAATTTGCTGAAGAATGCGTGGATGAAGGAGGCGCGATAATCACGCCAAGTCATCTATAAACTCTTCATCATCTGACTGCTGGAACATGTCATCATTAACAAACTCAAACTCCCTCCTCGAGTTATTTTGACTTTCAATCGCACGCAACTTTGCGTCGTAAATTGCTGCTTTCGTTTGAAGAACGCGCATTATAACGTCATGCCTCACCTGTTCATGTTGAAGTTCTTGACGGTACTGCTGAATTTTAGTTTCGTGTTCCTTGATTTGTGTCGAAATCAATTTCATTTCCAGCCTTTTCATTCTCTGTTCCATTAGCTTAACGTTGCTGAGGTTATAATTCGGCGAGGGCCCTTGTTGGCGCATGGGAAGATGTGGCAAAGGTACTCGACGAAACTGTTCCCGCGCTGAAGCAACTATTCTGGCGGATACCATGTTTGCTTGCGATTGCGACAACGTGGAATAACTCAAGCGTGAAGTCGGCAATCCCAACAGTTGTGTCGTCACAACCGGTACCGTGGAAACTATGCTCTCTGGTGTCGCACTAGTGGTGAAACGGCTTTGTGGTGGCTTTGCTTGTTGCACAACAAATGGCTTCGTCTCTTCGATAAATATTACGTCGTCAGGTGGCGTCAAGTTATCTCTTTCCTCTCGACTGACATTGTTCGAAGTAATATTGCGAATTGTGGTCTCTATGTCCTTGTCGAGAACTGCTACGTCAATATTACGTCATAGTTATGTAGAGCACGGATAGTACGAAAGATTGCAAACGAGTTTCGAGATGGCAACATAATTTTACCTACCTCCGTTAACAGCATTATTTAAGCTGTTATATGACTGTCTCTCCGGCTGTATGAGTTCCGGTGGAACTATCTGTCGTCTGTGCTTCATGTTGCCCCAGCATTTTTTCAGCTGTTGTACGTTTCTTCTTCGACTGCTTATCTGTCAAAGAATCAAAGTTCAGATATCATCACTTGAAAAATATCAGGATTTTGACCCAGCAATCGTTATCAGTAACATAACCTCGTGAACATTGTTAAAGTTTAATGAAGCAGAATAACACGATGTTGGCAATGACGTAGCGTGGGAGGGCATAGGGGCCACATAGCGCACCATATTCGTTTCTGAGACACTGCAAATCCTTGCATACCTAGGTACCTCACATAACTCCGAAATTGTCAAGTCTGGTACGCATATAACGAGGGACTAATGCACCATAAAAAATACAACGTAGCGAAAAATTCACCAGCTAACCTGTTTGGAATTATATTCTTCCATAATTTTTTCCCAAGACTGGTAACGTACTCTGGTACTTTTGCATTTTTGTTTTGACACACCTCCAGAAACAATTAGATGAGAACTGCTCGGAGTGCAAAATGTCTTTCTCTCCCTTCTGTACGCATATTTCCGGACCTGTAGAAAACAAAAGCAGATGTGTTGCGTCTTTTCTTTGCAGAATGTAGATAGAGATAACTTCTTACTCACCAACTCGCAAAGCAAACTTTTTTCAGCTAGTGTATATGAAGAAATTCTGTATGCAGATCTGTCTTGCGGCTCTAATGCTATTCCTGTGATGTCAGTAGTTCCAGATGATGTATCAGCGGGCTGTGGATTGTCCTGTTTAGACATATTGTGTTCTAACATGATTAAGTGTCAATATCTTACAGTTCAAAAATCTGAAAGTACAAAATAAATGAAATGACTAAAAAAATCCATTTCAAGGCCTTGGTACAATGTTATACGAAGTAAAAATACAGCAGGTCCCCACTTAACGTCGTGGAAAGGTTCTGTGAAAGAGCGACGTGAATTAAAACGACGTTAAACGAAACCAATTTTACTATAGGCCTCCTATTATTTTTATCATTATTATGTTTTAAATTTTCCTCGTCAACGTTATAACAAAACGACTTTATTCGAAAAAAAAGCTAAAGTGAAGTAGTGCAACTCAACAGGAGTGTTCAGCTGCTGTCGAATCGAATCACATTGACAACAATTCTCCAAGCTAGGTCAAAGCAAGAAGTAGCAGCTGAACAAGCCACGAATGAAATACTAAACGGGCATCTTAAAATTCTAGCAAGTATCAAGGTTTCTAACAAACGTGTAGTATACTATACCGAGTCATGACACTTGCATCGGAAGATTTGTGCAGTTATAAAATTTCCTTAAAACCAACCCTGGTAACTATTACAAAATATATGACGCATTAAAACTCGGTAATACTAGCTAATCAATCCTTTACATCACCCAAAGCTTAACACACCATAGCTGATTCTTCGAAATAGTCTATCTATCTCAAATGAATTCTTTTTCCAGGAACTAACTCAGTCGCGTTAAAAGATTGCTGGTCGAGTCAAACGCATCGATAACATTATTTTTTGACATCATCATATATACGAAATAGAAAGAACACTGATCAGAATATTCTCATTACTATAAATAAAATGGAGTTAGCCGCAATTCCTACCAGCAGGTTGAAACTTTTTCACGCCATAGATACGGTATGAACGAATAATTTGAAACAGAGTCAGCCATCTTTTGAAAGAAAAAGAACACCTAATAAAAATATCAAATATGTTGATTGAAGTCTTTCTGTTCCGAATCACCATTTAGTTCCGAATTTGTAACGTAAATGCAAGACGTTCGAATCTATCTCTAAGGTTACTCACTACTCACTTCATTGTATTCGAAACAGTGCGTTGTTTTAATTGGAATGCTTTATCTCAAAGCAGACGGGTGAATGTGTAAAATGGAATGTTACGAGACGTTTGAATCTGAATCCTCGGAATCGCTTGACGCGCGAGTCAGATACAGGGAAAAAGCCAGAAGCTTTCCTCGGCAAGAAAGGTTTGCCCAGCTAATAATATTTATGGTACTTTAATTCATGATTCTAAACTGCAATAATACTATAGTTAGACTGCCTATCTGCACTAGATTTCTCTGTGGAGGATGCTTTGAATAAAAGCAGCAATTATCTTACAACTGTTAAGATTGCCTAAATTACAAGCAGACACAGTTACGCAGTTCAATGACCGTTACAATAACATTTCGTTTCAATTGGCCTCACACTAAAGCACTCAGAGCAGAGCAAGTAAAGAAGGAGATCTATGAAATTGCACTCAAAGTATTTATACTCAAACTCAATGACTGAGAGAAAAAAAAAACGTTTTTCTCAAGTTACGCTCGAGTGGCTATGTGAATTCTCTCATATATGCACCTTGAACCCGGATTGCATCCGGCTCACATGCAAAATGAGTCGCGTGTGCATCTGTTGGTGCTCTATTTGGTAAAACTGGTTGTTCCTGCAGATAATAGTGAAACAGTACACACTATTGCTGTTGAACTGACGAGGAAATCCAATTCGGTGTAGTAGAAGAAAATATGAGCAAATTAGTCCAACGTAAATTGTCGGCATTAAAGTATCCACAGCCAGAAAAGTTCATTATTTCAGGTTATTCATGTTACGTGACATTAAATTAAGCCAATCATGTTCTAACGTGATTTTGTTTGCACAGATAAAAATCATTTCAAGCGAATTATACTTTGGATAGAAGATCAAAAAATCCGTCATTATAAAATTGAAGATCGGAAGAATTTGAGGAATTTTCAGGTGAACTCCGTGGAAAGTATTCATTTCTAACACAAAGAATTGTAATATATTTCAAGTTACTCACATTTTAAGGAACCTGACTGGACTGAAAACTTTCAAAAATACCTAAATGATTTGCATTGTCCCTTCACAATCTCTGAAGGAGAACTTGTAGTTCTTGATTGGATTCTTGGCCTAGCAATAAGACTGGAGTATGGTGATAATGGTTAGTCTTCCATCTGATACACCTTTCTTCCAAAAATTCATTAGTAATATATGGAATTATTAGGCACAATTGTTTTATTTCTTCTATTAAAATGATAGTCTACTACCTTGCTCTCTACTTTTTAGTTGAAAAATACTCCCAAATAACAGGAAAGTCTGTGATGGAAAGCCGTAATAACAAAGGGAGAGGAGCTTCTCAAACTTCAATTTATAATATTACTAGTAAGTCTCTTTATTTGTGCATGAACTACAGTGAATCATAAAGGATTTTCATGGTTGTTGTATGAGGGCAATTACTGAAGGGGATTGGTTCACTGAATGGTGATAGAAATTGTTTTCATGAGTGAAGGAATCCTGATGGGTGACTTAATTTACATGTTTTTTTCTCCACAGAAAAAAAAGTAGTTAAATTGGCCATTCAAGTAGTTCAAACTTTTCAACTTAATTTGTGTTTTATATGGAAACAAGTAGCAAACTCATTGCAGGTAAGATGAAAAATCTATATAAATGGTAATGTAAAATGAATCCAATATAATGAAAAAAGGCTTCTCAAGGTGAAAACATGACAAGATTTGTTACTGGAATTTTTGCTTTATCTATTACCAAGGCGTCCTCTAATTACCAATTACATATGACCAATGTATTAGGCTGTACTGTTAACATTCTATGATTGATTTAAGCTGACAATCCTGAATTCAAAAAACGAGTTTCATCCATTGCTCAACTACTTGGTATTCAGCTCCACGAGGACTACATGATTACATTGAAATCAATTCAATTATTAATTGATGAAAGACTGACACCTGAAGCAATTGCTAATGCAAAAGAAAAACCACCAGAGAAGGTGAAGAGTTTTCTAACTTGCTGTTGTACCGGAACCTTAAACTACCAAGCTAAAAAAATATAATTTTTTTTTTCAGACCTCAAAGATCCCAATGAAAGATAATGCACTTGGATTTGATACTGGAGGTTAGTATATGAACAATATGTTGTATCAAGATATCAAAGCCAATGGTAAAATTCATCTCATTTTTGCACATACTAAAATTGCAAAAGTTCACAAATCCAGTTCCTGAATTGTTTTAAAAATGAGGTCTTCCTTCATGAGGAAACATACCGTACTTTCGGTTGTATTCGCACCCGTGCAAAATCAACCCTTTTCGTTTTAAATTGATTAGATAACCTGCAGAGAAATCCAGCTTTACTATGTATTCACCAAGTTACCACTAACTACGCATTAACAAATGCGCCACTCGCACACTCACTCGTGCGCTATTCGCAGCACATGTGACAGAAGAAAATCGAACAAAGAAAAATCACATTAACGAAAGTGAACCAACCAACACAAGAGATCTCGTAAAAAAAATCATGTATTACCCACTTCGTAAGATAATACGCACCCTTGATTTTTTACACAAAACCATGTACAACCCGCGGGTAATATAAAATTTATTATATAAATTCCAACATTTGTATTTTACTTTCAAGATGAAACTATAAACCAAGCTGCCAGGGCATTGCGACTTCTACACATCAATGAACTCAGAGAATTTCAAACAAAAATCAATGAAGCCATAGTTGCTGTTCAATCTATAACAGCTAATCCAAAAACGAACCAAAGTTTGGGACGTGTCGGCAGATGAACAAATGAAACTTATCTGCTGTATTTTATTTCTAAATTCGTTTTTCATTTTTAGTCTCTCCAGTTACTGTATTGCTGTAGCCCTTGATTCTATTCACTATACTGCATGAATGCATAGTGTAGATAGTACACAAAATTCTTTTCATATAACTGTATCACATTTGCCTCAATCACTGAAAAGCTTGATCAATCAAAATTGCAATAAATGTTCCTTTTGCATGTTCAAAAAGACCTGACTAGTTGAAAAAATGTGTACCATAGGTTGAACATACATTATTCAGTATCCTTAGTTCCAAGGCCATCCCAGATAGGTGCAAATTCAGAAAACAGATAATAAAGCATTTAGATTTATTAAACTGTGACTAGAATGTCAAACTTGGACAAGTTAAATTTAAAATAATCATGGGCAAATTATATCCAATAAAAATTACCACGTAAAATCCTAAACTCAGCAAAAAATATTGACCCGAGCTAGGTGAAGAGTACTATAATCCTTGGAGATTCACGCTGGGGATGATTAGCTTGTAAGTGACAAAAATCGCTGGATGAATTTATTCCATGTTTGACATTTTAGGGCAGGAGTCTCCTTTTTTTTTATAAATGGGCTGCATTATGAATTATTTCAGTTACGTGGGCCAGAGGGTAAAGGAAAAAAGGGTAACACTTGCTTCTCACTACGAAGCCACACACGAGACTGTAATCTCTCTTAATTATGTCACAAACCTAACTCTGACATGCAATGAAACATGAGAAGTAACTACACAATAACATAGGTGGATGTAAACCAAATATTCAAATCTCCCTAAGACATTTTCAAAGAAAACATCAGCTCCTCCGTACTTCGACCCCTGCTCGAGGGTTAAGAAAACTGTAATCTACATGATTCAGACAAATCAAATTTGTAGTTATTTTGTAGTCTGTGCATCAAATTTGTGAGGAAATGCATTTTGACAGTTATGTTAACATGACTATTATTACTCAGTTGTCTATGAGATAATATATTTATTAAAATATCAAATTTCAATGACAATTTTCATTTCACCTCAGGCTGCTAGGCAAGCTACATAAATTCGACAATACAAAATAGACAGGACAGTAAAACTGGATCATTACCCACAATTCACGTCTCCATCGATTCATCAGTCGCTGAAGTTGAATCCTTTTCCACTTTCTCATATGCTCTATCACTAGGTGTCACTACAACGCCATCCCAGATTGTCATTTCAGTCATTATTTTTTTGTCGTCTTCGATACCAAGAACGTTTTTGTATCCACCGTGCGCTAAAACTCGGAGTAAAGTCTGAGCAGTGTAGCAGACCTTTCACGGGGAAAAAATTTTTATAAGTACATTATTATAGCATAATGGTTTGTTGAACGAAACTTTTGTTCCATAAATTGGCACCAACATATAGGTATGGCAACAGGGTAGTAGAAAGGGTGCAGAAGGTGCGGTTGCCCTTGGTGCTGAAGGAAAGGGGTGCTAAAATTGCACCGGAGGTTTGGTTGTAGACTAAATGTAATATCGTATATATAGACTATATATAAAAATTATTGTGACAATGTCAGAGACAATTGCATAGTTGCTTCATAGTTTGTACAATAGTGGATGAAATGAATTATATGTGGGACATTTTCAGGTTCTACCTTTGAGAGAAATTAAGTATATTTTACCACGTCTCAATATCAAAAGATTTAATTTTCACTCTGCTGTGTCGCTATTCAGCCTATCTCTATATATCACGTCAGTCTACCAACAGTACCATTTCCCATCGTTAAATATCATGTTTAGGAAGTGATTCTAGGGCTTCACATCTTTCCCAACCTTATACGTCAGTATATCATCACGACATAACATATCCTGTTATCATTGTATTCTCCATTCTATTTGGTCATAAATTATTACCATCACTAGTTCTCTGTACAATTCTACTTCCTATACGATTTGTAGTAGGGATATATTTAATATATGATCAACTGATCATTTATAGCATGTAAATATTCGTCCTATTTTTCAATATTTCCTTGTGGTAAATTTTTGTATGAGCTAAGATGAATGTGGTTGTCATACTCCTTATATATCTTTAGGAAGCAATTTTGAACTGATTTTGCCAGAGTTACTCCATCATTCAATTCAACCTCAATAAGATCACTCACCATATCTTGTTGTTCCAAATTCATGACAGTATGAACTCTTATATTTCCTGATTCGCACGGGTCAACGATCCCAGCCGAACCAGGAAGAAAAAATCCAGAAGACAGAAGTTGAATGCATCTCCTTCAAAAAAGCAACATCAAATCTCGATCATAAGTTACAGAGTTTATAACTAAGTAAAATAGATTTGATAAAACATGGAAAAAGAAATGTTCAGTCTTGCCTTTGAAACAGTTAGCATTCTACACATAACTGTTTCCTAATAAAGACAGAATTCGATATATGCACGTTCACTGAAAACACGATCAATATGTTTTATGATCGCATTTGTCGAAGAAATGGAAACATGCAATACTTAAAACCAATTACCACTTAGATAATTAATTCAATGACTATTTCAATTTCACTTATTCTCACCTTTGGTTTAAGCCAACCTTGTACATGTTAAATTTGTATAAATAACAATTATCAACTATAATCCAATTTGAAATAACCTTCACAAATTTGGAACTATTTTTCCCAATTCCCATTGGATGGGGGAAAAAATGAACATTATACAGCAATATTGAGATGTTTGAAACTACAGGGAGCCTGTCCATTGTTTTATTTGATATTCTAGCCTTGGTTAGAGCATTCCTGATTCCCAGGCTCTCGGGCATATTCATTAAAAAAAATAATGCTTCGACAACCAATGCCGGGATATCCTGAGTCACCATACTAACGATTTGGTTTTCCATATCATACAAACTCCCAAATATATATATATATTTATATATCATACAAACTCTCATATACAAAGCACAAAATTCAGTTCAACCATTAGGTTTTCCATAGCAAACAAACTACTATACATATAAATAAATAGCTAAATAAACATATATGGTTCAAGCAATGATAGTGGGTGGTTTTTGCCTACCTTATTTATCAAAAACAAATAATATTTAATGAAAATGTCATACCTGAAAGCCACGTTTATTGGTAATGGTTGTCTGTTTGGTGTGTTCATGATCGCATGATGAGCAAGAAGGTCAATGATCCACATTGTTAAAGGTTCAAGACCACTGAACCGAAGCCTCAAGTCTTTCAACAGTCGGATAAGCATTTTGATACTAAAAATGATAACATCTGTCAATCAAGATTCAAATGGAAATGTAGTACCAACTTGATTATTGTTTGGGATTTTTTCTCCTATATTTTTAGATACTAAAGACTAGAATACACTGGAATTTTCTAAATTCTAAAACTCAACTAACACCCAAGTAAATAGAAAGGGTAAGATTGTTGAATTTTTAAGACAACCCTGTGCAACAGGGGACACAATATTCAGCAAAATATAAACTTCCAGTTTAACGTTTAACAAGAAACTATTACCTGGAATGAAATGCGTTTTCTTCAGACCATCTCACATGCCTTATCGCAGCAAGACCGGCTTGAAGAGTTTTTTGACTCATGTGAACATTTGCATCAAGCTTTCTTATGTTTACTGGTGGTATCGCAATGGAAATGGCAATTTTGTACTAAATATTGAAAAGAGATTTTAGTAATGAAGTATATTTGATGCAACCACTATTTCCTTGATTCAGGAGTGAGTTCTATCTAATTCCCTCGTAAGTTGAATATTCATCAATGAAACCGTAATGTTACTGGGAGGTGGTGCAAATTCAACCGCGCAACAATAGATTAGCATTGAACTATATGTACAGGTGTTACGCACCAACTAATTTAAGTGATTATTTTGGTTATTCATTCATTATTTTATACCAAATAATTCACACAGTTCATTCTTGGTCATATCCAGTATCAAAACACTTTTCTCAGCTCAGGTTGAACTACAGTTTCTGTATCATTCGATGCTTAAGAATTTAATGAGATTAAGTAGCAAGATACTTGTAACTTCGAAAATTCGTTGAGTGAATCGTCGTAAAACTTATGTTTTAGAGGGACACAGAGTCTGTCTCATAAGATAAATTCTACCAGTACTTTAAAACAGAAAGTTGCTTAATAACGAACTTGCCTCAATTTCAATTAAATTCAGTCCATATTCAGTGGATTCTGTGGTAATATTTTCGTTCTCGTCGCTGGCTTTCAATATAGACATTATCTGAAATTTGAATATTGTTCGAGATAAGAAGTTATCAATGTTAATCCTATCAGTTAATCTATATTTTATCAAGTTGATCAAATTCATATATTACTTTTTCAGCAAGTTTTTGAACAATTTCTTTCGTCGGGAGAGTTTTCAGAATCACAACAACTTCAGCGACCTTATTGCCTTCCATCATTGTTCCTTTTTTAAAGTCTCCGACCTGATGGCAAGAAAATCATTAACTATTACTTTGTGTTGTAATGGTCTTAATACACCAACATTAAATAGGAAAAACTCAAAATTGTGAGCTAAACTAATTGTTAGCATTGTCATATCTAGATTTTTCTTGGCTAAAAAATGTGAGAACATTCCTTGTTTCCCACTCTTTCCGATAGTACGAAGGGATGTAAACCTCATGCTAAAGGTAAGCCAAGGCAATCGTGCAGTCGCATCAAAGCAAATTTTTTATTATCGTTTGCGACGTCAAAGCACAGATAAAAACCAAACTCTGCGCCTTTATATATTAGCTAGTATTGTGAGATTAATTAAACAAACTTCAGGTGTTAATGTGAATAAAATGATCCAATTCGAAAATAATATTGACCTGACGACATTCTTCAATGAGTACATCAGATCCAGCGCTCTGAGATACGATGAGTGAATCGATTGCATTGCAAACTTTCGTTACAAGTGAAAGGATTGAAGCTTGTTCAGTTGAAGTAACTGTAAGATCTTGGTTTCGTTTGATAAGAGCCTGAATTACAATAGAACCATATTTTAATTTGACATAACAGAAAATCGGTGCACTCTAATCGAGGTTCTAGCATTTACTATTAAAAAAAGGTCCAATAACCCATGCTATATTCAAATTCGTGGTACAGTGGGCTGCATTATAACAAAGGTACACTGAATGTGAAAATAATGCAATTCATGCTGAAAGTTTGTTTTGAACTCGAGAATGTAAAATCTCTTACCAGAATAACTTTAGCAATAAAAAATAAACATTCTATTTTTGTATCACCTGTGTGAATGCGTCATCATCTGGTAAAGGTTTAACTCTCGGAAAAGCTTGTTCACACATCACGAAATCGAATGGAATATGAGGGACAAAAATTCTCGGGCCTCCTCGATGATGCATTCCTCCACGACCACGTCCACCACGACCTCTCATCATTGGTTTTATATAAGTTATATACGCGTAACTATAAGCAAAGAGGAAATACAATTAATTGTGGGTACATGCTCTGATGAAACCTGTTTTATTTCAGAATCCTCAAAACCTTAATTCCTACATTTCCTGTAATAAACCCTCTGCCTGAAAATCATGGATTACTATTTATACATATGTGGAGGGAACGTTCTTTCCTACTGAGTAAATTGAATAATGTAAAAGCAAACCATCAAACATGAAACCAATAAGCGACAGCGGCTTCGCTTTTTCCGCCATGTGTAGGACGTGCGCCATCTAGTGACTAACCATTCAAGCGTGAAGTTTATCGGGCCGGTGGTTAGAAGAAAAGACTCGAATGGGTTGACGCTGATATTAACAGTTGTGACGAAGTGGAACTTTGGGTGGTATTTTAAAATTTGGTTTAATGATAATGAAACACATAGATATCTGACCATTTTCCCGATATCTGCATCCTGAAAAAAATGGAAGCTTCTGTAGCGGTCTACCTCCCTTTCGGGGGCTAGGGTCAGAGTTGGCTTAGAATATCCTACTTGAGAACCCAAACTATAAAAAGTCTAGGTCGAGTCCATACTATAGAAGCACAAAAAGTACAGTACTTCTCGGACTATGAAGTTCTCAATTTCGAACCATGCGCCCCTTATACGATTTTAGATTTGCGAAACACATCTCAGTCTCGTGTGCTAGTTGTACGACATTTTAATAAATATTGAAATCAATATTTTTTCAAAATTTACGTGCTGCATAAAGTATGGTAGCCACAACACTGCATTCGTTGAGGTAATTACACAGCAAATTTAAAGCAAAACGTGTATACCTATATTGCATGAAAATCTGTACCAAAACCAGCAACAAATCATAAAGCAAATTTTATCATTTCATCTATTATATAGTTGGTAAAAATACTGATTCATTACAGATGAAGAATGTAGTATGATAAAATCTCATTACAAAAATTTGCTTACAAAACAATACCGCAATATAATACAAACAAATAACACATTGGAGTGCAGGAGGTTTGTTCATATTTTCACAGTTTCTGCAAACTCACAGGTAAGTCACAAATTCCTTGATGTTGTTACTGGGAGGTAGATAAAATGCCAGCAACGGCAACAGACGAATCAGACTACTCTTCATCACTTGGAAACATTTCAAAGTTAGTGTCATCATATATCACAATTATGATGTATACATGGGAATAGGGTTAGATAACACTGGTGGGCTTAGTGTGTGCCCTAGGAAATAACATATGTTTCTTATGTATATTTACATGTTGAATCGAATATGTTTTCCGAATTTTCCTGCCACCCATAGTTTACTTGCTCTAGCATGAGAGCCCATCCCAGCCCTGCCCTGCCACCCATCAATATTATCAAAAACAAGACTAAAAACCAACACTGATCGATAGGTTTTATGGCCCAGATGCTGATTAATCAGTGCAACCCTAGTATACACAGTTCATATTGCTCATTCCCGATACGGATAAAATACAAGAAAAAATTACGCGAAAATTATCTAAATTGGATTGAAATCAAGCTAAAAATGTTAAGTGCGAAGTCAGTTAAGTTAATGATTAGTTTGCGAATACTCTAGAAAACAAAATCATTACAATTGAAAACGAGTGTTAACTTCATCAGCAATCATTTTTCCTATTGACAGTGAAGATGTAGCAGCAGGAGATGGTGCATTACGAACATGCAACATCCTCTTTCCCAATTCTCCGGATCCTCCGTCGAATATAAAATCATCGACCAGGTTTCCTTTTTCGTCAAGAGCTTGAGCACGAACTCCGGAAGGTCCTCTGTCAAAGAGAATATATTGAGAATACAAACAGATAATATAACAAAAAATGAAAATAAGAAATTAATGAAATGTCAAACCTCATAACATCATTTCTAGTGAGTTCAGGAACAAATTTCTGAAGTTTTTTAACCTGAGCATTGAGACTGAACGATCTGTAAATCTCACTGAGTCCAGCCGACAGATTACGATACACAAGTCTTCGTAAACCACTGTGAAACAAACACAATAAAATTTATATCTAGACTATACAGACTTCTTTCGAAGTCATCAGAATTGCCTCCCTTCGACCTAGAGCTGACGAGCTTGTTGTTAACAAATTACTGATAACAACATACTGATAACTTGTAAATACCTGAAAGCTAACGCTTCGAATGAATCCTTGAAATTAAAATCAAAGAACTTGTATCCCTCTCTTTTAAAAGCAAGAACTGCATTAGGACCAAGCCAGACATTGCCATCCATACGCGGGGTAAAATGAACACCAAGAAATGGAAACCTTGGATCAGGAACCTGTATAAATGAAATGGGTAATGCTGGTTAAGATGTGAGATAATGAAATACTTGATATATATGGTACCTCAATCATCATATATAGCTTAGAAATAATATTTAAAATTAAAGGATAATGCAAACTTCGATAAAACTAAACACAAGGAAGAGGCTAATTGGCAATGTACTGAAGTTTTCTGTATTACCGGATATATGTTTCCTTTCGACAGAAATGTTTTCTCTGGTTTAAGAATTAAATATTCTCCTCTGAAAGGAACAATTCTAGGAAGCCGGTTACAACCGGATTTTTCCGCTAATCTGTCAGCGAACAGACCTCCACAAGCGATTACATAGCGGGAGTTGACTTTATGCTGGAAAAAATATTCAGTATTTGATAAACAATTAAAATCTCAGCCATTATTTCAAAAAAAAATATATAATTTTACCTGGCTGGTTTGTCCTGTTACTGAGACTGGAAATTTAGGGTCTGCAAGTAAAAAAGTATTCAAATTGTAAAAAACAGAAAAACCTGAACTCAGTTGGAATGACATGTTGAATCCAGTGGTAAAGTGCTAAAAAAAGTGAAGGCCCGTGCTCATGGATCTAGACTGGATGGGAGATGAAAGACCCATTACAAACTTCTCATTATGTATTTTATAAGTTCATATTGGATCCCCACCTATACATTGAGTATACGTTCCAAGACCTACCTCGCAAACCAAACAAAGCACACAGTAGTGAATGTGATATTCATGTGCGGTACGTGCATACGGTAAAGTTTATTCAATGAATTATGCACATCATATACTCTGCATGTGTAAAGGAAATGAAATAATATGTACTTTGATTCATTCGCATGACACAGAATAGAACGTCATGTCCCACTCCCACTACTATTGTGATAAACCTAATTCTGTTTTTCTCTTTTGTTATGGCTGTTTTAGACACATGGTGATTACGTAACCGTTGAAAAGATCACGTGACTAATATATATGCGAGCAGAAAGGAAGTTAATTAAGGGTTCTATGTTTTTCTGTTGCATTTTACTGTTACTGTGCCAATGGAAAGTCTCATGGGGTTAACTTGCTTGATTGAATAGCTCGAGCAAAGAAACTATCGTCAAAATCCTAGCGAGTGTAGATAGATCAAACCTTGGGACGCTACAGTATCAGTTTATATAACGAATTTTGAGACATTCTGTATATTTGAAATAATGAGGAAACACAGTTCTAAGGGAATACCCTCAGCACTACACCATTGGTCACAATTTTAGTAAATTTCTTACCGGGATGATCAAGTTGTATATTCAAGTTTTTTTATTATTTCAAATTTCAATGAACGTACTGACAGATGTCAATGTTATTAAAGCTATTTGTTATCAAAAAGGACCAAAAAAAATCAGCAATCCACCTGAATTTTCAACAAAATCTTGAACTTCGAACCCAAGTTTTATGTCTCCGCCGAGATTTGAAAATTCTTTACCGTATGTTCTTGCAACTAAACCAAAATCAATGATTCCAGTTAAGGGAGAATGAATTGCTTTCAGTCCCTGAAATGAAATAAATCCAAAGTCAAACAAACTAGTCACACACAATTTATGGTACCATAGAACAGTGTTTTTCATCCTAAAAAACACCTAACGGGTAATGTCTTGCGGAACCCCTGTTAAAAAATACTGCCATAGAATACCAACACTTCAAGGACCATAGTCATGGAACTAACCTTACAGTGTGGTTCAAAATCTTTTATTTTACTTCCATCAATTAAATCTACTTGACATCCATTTTGCAACGCTCTCTTGTAAAGATCATCAAGGCGGGGTATTTCTTCTGGCTCTGTGGCAACTATCAACTGTAAAGAGAAATGTGCGTTCCGTCATTCAATTCTAATTCAAAAATTCCAAAATCAAATCTCATTTATATCAGGTCATATTCCACTCTGTATAATCCTTATTTTTTTCCTAAAATTTTGAGCTGAAAATCCTGGTGATTATTACATAATTATGACTTTATATGTCGGTATATAATTAGGCCCATATCCATACAGTAGTGTACTTATTCCATCATGTTAGTCTTGTACTACAACTTGTATTAAAGATCCGAGTTTAATATACTACTTGCATGCTATGCTGCTGGTCAACACATACAAATTCTTGGTATTTATGTGATTATTTTGGGGGTCGACTAGATCAAGTCTTGTCCAGCATGTCGCATTATCAACTTTACGAAATATACATGATGAAATATAATATGTCAATAAAATCTACCTTTCCAACTTTCTTGTAAGGAACATCATGCTCATCGCAGTATTCATACATTAGTTTCAAACCTTCGACACACAGTCGAGCTTTCAGTGAACCAGGTTTGTAATAAATTCCAGCATGTATAACTCCGCTATTGTGCCCAGTCTGGTGTTCACCTAAAAAGATGAAATAGGAAACTTACGTCAGCTCAATACAGTTAGTATTTGGCAAGTCATAATTTACTCTGATTGTGTGACAAAGCGACAGGTGTACAAATGCTGTAAAACAACTGTACTGCATTTTCCAAGTGCTATACCCTCTTCTTTGAAAATACACTCGTAAGTGTTATTGTTTCTTCGGTCAACAATATATTTTTCACTATAGGGTTAGACGAAGAACCTCTTTTGAATATTTCTTAGTCTTTTTAAATTTGAATTAAAACTGTGACCTCAATCTGAACCCTGAAAATCTCCATTATATTATATGTACTTAATTGTTTTTCCTTTTCCAAGACACAGAATGATAGTTGTGGATGTCGCAGTTTCAATTCTCTTGCTGTTGCCAGGCCGACGATCCCACCTCCAACAATTGTTACATCATAATTACTGTCCCGTACCGAGGTTGAACTGAAAATAAAGTTGTCAATGTTAGTTTGTTAACAGTGTTTATATCAGATTCAAAAAGAAAGTTGTACCTTAGGTTTCTTGAAGATAGAACAGTTATTTTGGTGCAGTTAGTAGCTATGACTTGATTACATAGAGATTTAAAAGTAATTCTGATCATGGTTTCGAACTTATTATAAAATTATAATCGATTAACTGTAATAAAATTAATAGAATATTATATTATATTATAATTCATTCATAGCTTCGAATTCATAAACACCTTGACATCTCACGGTTGTAAATTTCTACTGTAGGATATTCAGAATAATATTAACTGACTTTTTGAGGCTACACAAGACTCAAAGAAGCATACTGTAATAATTTTAATTCCCTGGAGTGGATAACGCACAAGAAACCGAAATTTTCGTCATAATAATTCAATATTTTTTTATGGGACTGAAAATCAATGGAAAAATTTCAATTATTTTTAAAAAGTTTCGAGAACCACTGCTCTAGTCCTTGCTAAAGCCCTCTTCAAAGCCAAACTAACCTCCACTAAACAGAGTTATCAGAGGGACCACACTACTAGTAGCAATATAGATTAAGACTGAGAGCCATATAACTAGATATCGATGATAGAAACCGGGATATTTCGACTCTCCCGTAATCATTTTGAAATGAAGTTTCGTATATTGTAATTCCAACCACTATGAATAACAAAATAACACCTCGGGGCGTTTTTATTTTCCACTTCTATCGGAGTAAATTACTATTCCTTACACCTAGTAAACTAACCAGTCCAACAAGATCTATTTTTACGCGATAAATAGGAGCCCTGCTGTTCAAAACGGAAAACGACATTTAATGCTTCAATGCAAAACTGCTGATAACACAAATTTACAAAAGGATCGCTCAGGGGTATTTTGAAACCACAACCTGTGACCCTGATTTACGAGAACATTTACGAGAACCACAATACCATCTCGTTAGTTGGAAAAACTCGTAAGCCGAGTACCTTTTTAACATGCAACTGGTCTAGTCCGTTCTTAACCCCAAAAATAAGCCCTGATTAATAATACTTATGCATTTCATGTACTGGACATCTTAACCGACGTGATTAGATTTTCGTTACGATGCGACGAAAGTCTCATGTCAAGATTGTGTACTTGAGTAGTTCACATACGTGCATTGCATATCTACCAGGATAATGTGGTCTACAGTCTGTTTGTCAGCGCCACCCACTTACATGTCGAGTCTGGTGGTGGGCAACATTTGTACATGGATGACCTTAACCACCCGATCCCTTTTAAGTGGTGCCAAATATACTGCAATTAGAATCGTGTGCAACAAGCTATTGTAAACAAATAGAAGGTGCATTAATAGGAGTGATTCTAAGTAAATGGATATGGTACATGTCAATTCCCCAGGACATAATATAACTAGGATGCTATTGAGCATTTCACACACTAACAATGTAGCAAATAAACATGGGAACTTTCTGTAATAGAAAAACAGCATTTGATAAAATGCAAAACAAAAGCAGTTAAACTGCCAAGGACCAGGACTCACCACCAGATTACTAGGCTACCACGACTTGACTGAAATTCCTTGAGAAGTAAGAATGTATACTGCGTACCGCGCTGATTTTTTCTATTTTATTTACATTTTGTTACACAATAATAGTATAAAGTGAATATATACAGATTTTAAATAAGGAACAGAAGAAATAAGGATGAGAATAAAATAGTTTTTTTGACAACGTCATGGACATTCACCAACATTATTAACTCAACAGTGGAATTATGACGTATAATATTATTGGTCCATAAGTGTGTTGTTGTTGTTGTATTGGTGGATATAGAGGTTTGATTTTAGGTCTGTAGGTTTATTGCTATGATGAACCTCATCCCAAAAATTAAGCACCCTTGGTGCTGCAAACAGAAATTGTGTGGATATGTGATACTGTCAGGAATATCATATTTATCTGGAGAGACATGAGAGGGTTGCCTGTGGTGAGAATCGATTCTCTTAGGAAGTGGTTCTAATGATTCTAAAATGATGAGAAAATTTACAAATTTGCATCCCTAATCCATGATAAGAATGGGCAAATTTCAAAACAATTCACGGCAAACTTTTGATATACTATATTGATATGAATGAATAAATTGAATCACATAATGAAGCTCTTTGGGTTTTGCGTTTGGATTCACATTCCTGGGTATGGGGGTTGTTGTTGAGTGACAAAGTCAGTTGGAAGTGAATGAATTAAAATATTTAGGCATGTTAGAAACATAATTCCTTTGATATTCGAAAAACTCAAATCAATATTTTCTTCTCATCCATGAAAAGTCATAATTTAAATAGAATACTAAAAGAAAATAAATTACCGCCAAGAATTATAAAAACGGTGTGAAATGATATTTTTTCTTAAGAAATCTTCAGAATGATTGGAATTTCCATAAACAAGTGTAAAAACAAAAGTTACCTAAAAAATTTACGCCAACATACTTTAACACGTTGACTGCCACGGTTGACTGGGAATCAAGTCCTATTTGTGCAATTTTAACTAGTGCCAAATACACTGGGTGCAAGGTAACAATGCATACAAATACATATTCAGGAGTGAATCAAGGTACATGTCATTGCCCTAGGACACACAGCTAGGATGTTGAGTAATTTTTCACTCTGACAATGCAGTGATGACGGTCACTTTCTGTGCTAGGAAAAAAATTAGAAAACAGCATTTCACATTGGCTGGTTAACATCACAAAACTTCAAAATTTAAAATTCAACCATTATTTAACTAGCTAGCCAGTTAGGCTTATTAGAGACTAGCACACAGGCATCCTTAGGAGGCAAGAATAAGCACAATAAGCAATGTTTGCACCCCTAAAATGCAACATCAGATTTGAATATGGAGTCTAATTTTTAATGTTTGAACCACATACATTACTGCGGTTGAACAAAACTTGTTGCTTAAGGACACAAGCCACCCAATGAAATTTAATTTCGAGGTTGTGAATCCCCACTCTAAACATTTAGCATAGATTTCCCTATCAGGAAAAATATAATGGTGAAATATATAATCAGTGATGAAACCAGCAAGCCAGTCAACGTGTTAAGATCGAGAAAGAGAATAATGATAAAGTGCACTATAAATGGAAACTTGAGTAGGATGAAATGTTGTGTCATAATTTAAGTCAATTAATTTATTGCCCTGTTATTAAAAGGACCTTTTGATTCTCCCCCCAAAACCGGGGTACGCGTTAGCTCCTTTTACCCCGTTCATGTCGAGTTTGCGGATCGTTTTGCTCTATGTAAACAAATGAAAAAGAAAATTCGAATTTTCATCGGAAACTCTCGCATCCATGATCTCCGTAAAACGAACAAAAACATAATGACTAAAAAAAAGAAGAAAGAAACCCGGTTACCATGGGCAACAGGTAAAACGAAATAGGAAAAGCACATGATCAAAGAAGAAAGGCAAGTCACTCGGTGGCGCTATTATTAAATAGTAATAAATTTGTCAGACACTGACACCGTGTGTTGAACGTGTGTTACTTGATAATAAGGACTGTCTATTACCGGAACCGGATCGTTCCGGATTATTCCGACTGGACGAGTCTCTACTGTGGTGTCGGGCAGAACTGTACTGTCTACAGGCACACTCTCCCCCGCCATCTTCTGTATGACAATCACAGTTATAATTAGGTGCTATGTGTTGTTGCGATGACGCGGAAAGGTGCGAGTTGTTGTTTTTAGGTTTTGTGCGGACCGATGATGACGCTGTAGTGACGTCACTACAGTTCGAGGGCGAGCAAGCGCAGCCCCTCTGAGTTCTCGAGTTATGATGATGAGGTCTATAATGGCTAGCATAGGAAGGGGGCGGCGAGTTAGCACGAACCGCACTATTAATGGCAGACATAGAAGAATGTCGGCTTCCCGTGATGACGCTCTCGTAAGGGGGCAGTTGAGAGCATGCGTGAGGTGAAAGTTCGCGCGGAGGCGGACTCACGTCTGAAATAGACTGTCCTGTCGCTTCCTCCGGACTTTGCGGTCGCCAGAGCAAGGTGGCGACTTCTGAATCAGAAGAGTATGAGACCCTAGCTTCGTCGGCGTTGCGGGGTGAAGGGTCGTATCTACGACGAGTCACCGGTAGAAACACAGTGTCTGAAATTTCTTCTTCCTCTTCGCTTACTTCACCGATATTTGGTGATGTCATAGGTCCGTACTGCTGACGGTTGTCCCTAGAACAACCAGACACTGAAGAGAGTGCAAGGGACCTGGTTGAATTCTGGACCTTACGATCTTTCAAGCTCCTGGCTATGGGCACGGATTGTTTCGACATTTCTGGGACCTCTTCAGTCCCCTCTGCGCCCCTCATCTCCACCCTCATGGGGTTCGGCTGATAGAGATTTTTTGGGGTTTCATTTCGATTGTTTTTCGCAAGTTCCGCAATGTCTCGCAAGTTGTTCGCTGTCGGCAGCTCAGAGCTTTTTGTAGCAAGTAATTTACGCGTACTGTTGTGTACGTCTGTCCTCCGTGAAAAGACTTGATCTTCGCTGTGTCGTCTCGACTTCTTACGTCTTGCGAGGCACCAACAAAGAATTCCGAGCAAACAGATGAGAACCACAGCACCGAGGAGTGAGGTCAGAAGAGGGATTAAATAGTTCCCTTCTGGAAAGAAAAGTAGAGGTGGGTGAGTATCAAGGAGACAAATATACTCTCATTTGAACAAATCAGAAATCTATATTTAGATATAAGTTAGGGAACTTCTGTAGCATATTTGAAATGTTTTAAAACTGCTACACAATTCTAGTTCCTACCTGTTATCTGTTTCGGATTCAAAATAATCGTAGTCTCTAATTTGACTTCTTTGATGGCCGAGAGAAGAGGAAAATTGCCGGCGTTATTGGTCAAAACCGTTGAGAGAGTGTCAGCTACCTTCGTTGCCAAATCACCTCCTTCTGTTGTGTTAAGAGACTGAGAAAATAACGGTTGGGTTTAATACATGATAATGATCTCATAATAACGATGACATGGAAATAATAATGATGTAACAGATCAATTCATTTTAGAAATTATGACATCACAACTTACAATGGTAATCTGCACAGCGTCTCTATTATTTGTTTCTACTGCACATCTGACCACTAGCTGGTAAACGAACGAATACTGAACTAGAGCAGGTACGAGACGAATGGCTGTGCAAATATCATGGACGTAGACACCCTTTAAAGTAAATATATTTATTAGAAACAATCTACAGAGAAAAACGTGTTAAGAAATTATGAGAAATAAGCAGGGCTGAGATACTGTCCTTATTTCTAAGATTTGTCTTTATTTTGGCTTATTTTCAGCAATGCAACAATTTTGAATTCTAAATTTTTCATCTCGACTAACAAGTTATTTTAGCCTAATCAGTACTCCGTGTGCACACTGGTGTGCCGTGAGACGATGCTAGGTGTACCGCAGTGTATTTAGGGAGGGAAATATTATTTTTTTCCCAGTCGTCCTTATTTTTGGTTCCAGATCGATGGTAACCCTGATTATAAATCTAAATTTAACTTTAACAAAACTTTACCGGTGGCATTTCATCTCTGTTAAATACCAATGTGATTCGAGCGCAATTTGAAGGCGGAAACTTTTCTCTGTTGGGAAAGCAGGTTGGAGCGACATCTAGTGGCGGTCTTCCCCTCGACGGCGGTTCAGATATCTCTGGCACGGTGCGACACACGCCACGGGCTTTGCACGGCGTCGTGAAGCAGTCGGTTTGTGGCAGAAGCTCACAGATATCACCGGTGGGACATGGGATTTCCTGGGACATTGTGGGAGTGAAGCATACTTGCGGTCCGCACCATATCTGTACAGAAAAAATAGGTTGACTGATGATGTAGAATGAGGTCAGAGACTGATACATACAGAGTCCCAATGAGTAAAGAAAGAAATTGCAGTTTAGCAAGAAAGGCCAAACTATTTTCGTAGAATAAGAAAGATAGAGACATTACCCAGTTAGAAACGTATAAAGGTATCTACAGAAAAGCCAATGAGGAAAAAAAGAAACTTGAAATGTTGCAAGAAAGCACAAGCACTATTTTTTCTCCATACTCTGTGATGAAACTAACCTTAGAGCAATTGGTTACTCCTTTGTCACAGCTGCATCTGTTGCATGACTCTTTCCATTTTTCTTGATGTGGATACAACTGTCCGTGACGTAAGCAAGCCTGATCAGATCCTTCAACTGTAAACCAAAATTCATTTTTATCAAGTACGGCCAAACATTGCTGTTCGTACGAGAGTTCATTAGCAATTCAAATAGTTAAATTGAGAATTGAGCAACAAAGAAACATCAATGAACCTTTTTCGCATCTTTGCCCAAATCTTCCAGGAGGGCAAACACATCCGTAGGAGTTGATCCCATCTAAGCATGTGCTACCGAAAGCGCAGGGTGACGAAGCGCAATCATCGATGTCTGGAAAAAGGGTTCAAGGTCAAGTTACAAGGTCAAATCGATTGCCAACTAATCCAATGTACTTGGCAAGTGTTTGATGGTTTGTGCATTGCCGTAAACCAAAAAATAAATACAATTTTTTAAGGGTCTCTACTTTGCTTTGGGAAATGGGATTTAAGGAATGTAGGGACAGCTGGGACTGTATATCACGATACATCACAAGTACGTGGGTGAAGATTAAAAGCTTTCAGGGTTCCGTCTTCTCCTCGAGACGTATATTGATACCCTCGTTTGGAGTCTTATCCATCAAAGAGTAAAACTAATGAGTATTGAATAAACAACCAAAATAATCACAAAAAAGGGCTTCCAAGGTAATAACGAGAATCCTAACTTGCCTGCAGCTGTTGGTGCCTTTATCATATCTAAATTAAGTATTGTAAGTAGTGCGAATGTTAAAGTATAGAATACTCACTTATCCTGCAGTCTGGTCCTGCAAATCCGTTGTCACATTTACAAATATAATGGTTTTTGCCATCAATGCATTCTCCGCCATTGTAACTGAAATGAATAAAATAAAGCTTAAGAGGATGTGCGACAATTAAATAGTTTGTTTACACTGTAATACCATATATAGTTTCACCTATTTATTATAATTTACTTCAAGTAGTTAACTTACCATGGATAAGGATTGCAGTCGTTAACATCTGAAAGAAGAAAAACACGATTTCAGCTGTGTACACTTACACTTTATGACATGAGGCATTTTCAAAAATGAGCTTAAAACACACCGAGAAACAAGTAAATGTTATTACAGAGGTTTTTATGGAATTCGCGATGCTCTAAACTTCCTTTTTTACGATAAAGGCCTCTTGTTATGCAATAAACAGGATGAATTTGCAGGAACATCTGGGCTCACACGAACCGTTTGTTGTTTGTGACGCAATAATCGCGCTTGATATCAAAGGGGTTTGAATAAAAGCACGACGTTTTAAGTGATATAATGACACAGATTACAAACAACATAAACACCGCTACACCTGGGTGATGCTTCATCCCCAAAAAGCCAACCCCTAAAACGAAACACACAGGGTTCGAGATTATGGATAGTCTCCGGGAGCAATGATGATATAACAATCGAAAATATTTTTCCTATTGTAATGTCACGACATGTATGGATCAGCGACAATGTCACAATTTGCAAATGATTCGGATATTTGAAGAATAACAATTCGTAATAAAATGAATCAGGTGAGAGGAAACGCCGCACCTTGAACAGCTGTGTATTATAAAAAATAATTTAAATTCAAATGTAAACAATTAGTATTGTTATTTCAAAGGCCGGAGGTGCTTTGTGATCTGATAATAATGATAACAACACTCAACTGTCTGTAATAATGGGATTCAACATTAGTGGGAGTGAGAGCACTGGTGAATTTTTCTATGGGAATGAGATAAATGAAGATGTGATGGGAAGACAAGGTAAATGGCAGAAAATATGGATAAAGAGTTTTAAAAATGAGGAAATAGAGAGGAAAATTAGGTTAAGTATGGGAAAATAAAAGATACAGAAGGATGAAGATAGCTAATATAGAAAATGGGGCAAACTATAGTAAATTGAAGAGTCTTCTGTTTTTTTTTTAGCACTGAATTGGCTAGTGGGCAATAGGGCAAACTATAGTCATTTGTTTATTGCAAATAAAAATATTGGTCAGAAACAGAATAGATTCTTCGAAATGCCTTCTGGCTGAAGCTCATCTAACTATGCATTCAATTACCGTATATACTTAGGGATAAGCTAATTTTGTGTATTACACAAGGTCAAAGTCTTTTGTGTCTTATTTTAGAACCGAATTAGCCAAGTAAAGTAAGTAAAAAAATACCTTGACTTTTTATTAGGTTTTACAATGCATTACATTAATTTATAAATCAAATCTAAATTTAAACTCCAATATACAAAAGTAATGTAATCAGGAAATACTCGTATATCTAAAAATATTCAGCATATTAATTATATTTTACAGATCATTTAGCATGAGCGAATAAGAGAACAACGAATGATTTTTGCGACGTATGCTATCACGTCACATTGTTGATAGAACACGGCACGAAGTCTTAGAAGCTTCAGTTATTATTGATGTATTACTTCAGTAATTCTCCCAGCAATAAAGAGGTTTCGACCGACCGGAGCGAAGCGATATGGCGGAACAACACACACAAACAAACAAGATTATATGGAAATCATCAAACGGTAAAAATCAGAGTCGGAAGACTAACCCTTTATCAACAAGCAAAGCGACTTCGTGGTGTTACTTCATTAACTTTCAATCTTAGAATCTGACAGCCTTTGTGGACAAAGATGTCTATCTACTCTATATGTTACGAGGAGCACAAACATACATACAGACACACAATTTTTTCCCCTTATATATAAGAATGTGGTCCTGCTTTAGTAGTATCGAGGGCCAAGCAAAATTTTTAACAAAGTTCACGTAGAGACTCCCTATTATTTGGGCCAAATTCAGTAAAAAATCCTGAAGTTGGTCCAGCCTGTAACATACAAAGGAAGCCTAAGGGAGACCATATCTACCGGATTAATATTTGAGTATGTTCCACCAAACGGGGCACATGTGATGAAATTGCATTTTTTTAGAGTCTACGCCTCATTTGAGTTCGCAAATTTGATGTCGAAGGTGCTCGTACCTATTTTATACCAATAAATGTTTTTTTTAAATATATTTCAACCCTTCCTATGTTATGTAGAACTACTATTACCTCGAATGCATATTTAATGATACAATCATTGATTTTTTAAATTATTTTATAATCACGATGGTGGAGGCACATTCCACTTTTGATATTCCGCTTTATAACCAAAAACATAGCTTACACGTTGTTTTGTAAATAACGATAGTTTTCGCGGACGATTGGTTTTGAATCTGTCATGTCACAATGACCATGAATCACCACACAACGCCTAGATAATGACATCACAAAAGCTATGATCTAATAATTGTCAAATTATCATTATGCAACGCTACATTAGTGACCGCACTCGGAAATGTTCCTTATATTTTTATTACGTCACAGATCATGCGATCGATTAAAACCTGTCTCATCCGCTCCGTAGTGCGAGGGTGGCCAACCTTTCGCATTCCAAGAGAGGCTTTTTGTCACGCACAAGCTCATCCAATTTTTATTGAAATATGTTAATGTGGACATATTTAGCTTTTTCACATTACATTCAAACCACATTTTTAAACAGTATATTGAAACCCATTTTTCACATATTTTTTCTTCAGATTGATTTTAGGTTTCTACTTCTTGCAGCAGTAAGCTTACTTTTCCATTACGGTGTAATGCGCTTTTGCTAATCATCAAAATTTGGAATGAAATTTCAAATTGAAGCACATAAATGTTGTAAACACAGGCATGGATGAAGTTATATGGAATAATTATTTGTTATTCATCAAATTCTATTCCCTATAAGGTCACCAACAAGAGCCCTATGACCAGAGTTGATGTGTGGATTATTGAGTTGTTAGAAATAAATTGAATTGCCTTATGTATTAAACAGAAGATCGGTAATCAGAGTGTTGGATGGATTGAAGTTAGAAAGACAATGGCTAAGAACCGAAAAATACGATGTTGAAGAATTGAAAAAATTACGGTCAGAGATGTAACAGATCTGAATGTAAGATAATGCGACATCACACTCACCTTCTTCACATCTGAGCCCGGTGAAACCTTCCTTGCAATAGCAGGATACCTCGTTCCCCTCTCCCACACAGGTACCACCGTTTTGACATGGGGTTCCAACACAGACACTAGTGGACGCTAGAGAAATAGGAAAAAATCATTTTATTTACATTTTATTATTTTACATGGTGAGACATAGAATTAATTATTTACATATTTAAATATATCACTGCAGTATCACTGATTTAATACATTGATAAATGAAGGCATACTGACGTAAAAAATTACCCAGGCTTTAAAATACTTACGTATATGGCAAGAGTTTCCCTCCCAACTTTGCGGACAATGGCATACAAATGTTGAATCCATGGGTACACATTTTCCGCCGTTTGAACATGTGCTTTCGTCACACTGGTCGTTACCTAAGAAAAAATAGAACGAAATTATACAATATGCTTGTGAATGGAACATTCCTTATTTATATTGTAAATACTAAAAGTGCCTTAAAGACCACACTGAATCTTAACAGGTGCATACCAGCTATCATTTCACGCTCCCTAAGGACAATTTTATTTCAAACATAATGAAACTTAAATATTCTTTGTAAAAAAAATAATATATGAGAAAATACTTTTAAATTTAAATTTTGATTCATAGTTTCGCATTTTTGATAAAACGTTTTTTGCATTTTTGACTGCCCCTATTTATTATTTGGCTAATGTGGTAAAAACTTGGACATTCCACTCTGCCTTCTCCTATAAGTTCTCTCTCGGTTTCCGTTCTGTTATTTGATACATTTGCAAACAAACTTTGGACGAGAGGGAGAAAAAGTAGTCGCGTGCAGTCATCACAAACTGCCCTAATGATGTTAAGTATGTCGGGAAAATAGCGTTGTAAAAAACATTGGTGGATGGAGGCATGGGTTTTATAAGTTGCAGCCCAACCTTGATAATTACTTTAAGAAATATGGCATTGTTTGTGTGTACCATTCTAGAAATCTCTATTGTGGTTAATGCTACATAAATTGTAATCTAGATCCTACTGTGCAAGCACTCCTCGATTTACGAGTGAGCTTTGTTCGTGAGATTCGCTCGTAAATCGAAAATTCGTTAATTGGAGCGCATTGTTACTGAAAGGTAGGTGATGGGGCACCAACAGCTGCTATTTATTCATTATTTTACGCAAAATAATTCACACTGTTCATTCTTGACAGTATCGAAACACTTCTCTGGGTTTAGGTTGAGACCATGAGCTACGGTTTTTGTATTATTTCATGCTTATGAACTCAACGAGAATAGGGAGCAAAATATTCGTAATTTCAAAACCTTGTTAAGCAAATCCTCGTAAATCAAGGACATGGTGTACATAAAAGGGAGGAACTTTGTCATTTGTGATGAAATTTTATAACATAGTATTAAGGAGACATTAGTGTTCCAGTCAATCAAAATTGTACAATGCTATTGCATTGTCCCATTACATAATAAAATTTTTACATCCTTTAATGGTGATATATTGATATGTATTAGTATTAATGAGAGGATAAACTCATGATAGCATCAATGGTCTTTACATGAATGGTTTTGAAGAATTTCGACATGTCCAAACATGTTGCATCCCACTGTGAATAAACGGCAAGTTTCCCACGCCCACACACCAAAGGAATTTTTTAAGAGAGAAGTTTGGCAAGTTATATGAATATGTAACACAGTCCTTCACTTAAAACTAAGAACCGAAAATAGTTTTAAAAACAGTTGGTATTTTGGAAGCTGCATGAATGATCTGTTACAAGAATTAAGATTGTTAAAATTGAATGCTTGTAAGAAAGGGAATAGCAAGTATGGAATACTAGATTAACATTCGCTTTCTGCCATTGGACATATAAATATACTTTAATAGAAGTGGAATATGATTTGTCTTATGGACAGGTAATCATTAATAGGTGATAGTACACTACACAGACCACGCCTCCATGTAAAGAATATTGAATATAACACAACACATCACTACATCGGTTTACGAGAATTTACAAGGTTTTGGAATTACATTTATTTTGCTCCTTAATCTCAATAGGATCGTGAGCATCAAATAATACAGAAACTGTAACCTCAACCTAAGCCGAGAGAAGTGTTTCGATACTGTATATGACCAAGAATGAACAATGTCAACTATTTTCTATAGATTAATGAATATACAGCAGTTGTTTATGACTCATCACACATGACCAAATAACTAAGTAACAATGCGCTTTGATTAACGAACTTTCAATATACGAGCGAGAGGCGGGAACAGTGATGTAGTTGATTCAATTTAATCAAACAACATTACGTGACAGAAGTAACTCCTGTTCAAACTTGTATGGTAAAGGATGCTATATTTATCTCTCAACGTACTTCAAGGCTTTAGCATTACTCATACCCAGTTATCTCCAAATCATGACCTGTTGTCACAGGTCATTGCTCATGGGCCCCATTACAAATACATTAAATAACACGTCTCATAAAACACGCATAAAACTGTAAATTTCGGAATAATTTTACCAAAAAAAACACGATTTTTCGAGTAACCGGCTTATGTCGAGGGATTTCATGTTCAAGGTCATTTAAAGGTCACGAAAGGCAAGGAAGTGCGGACTCAGGTGCAGCGTAAGGGTCAGAGGGTTAAACCGTTATATAAATAAGCACGCATATGGTAGCGTTCACACGACGGGCAAACTTCCCTTATCTTGGTATTAATCGCGGCTAAGCTGAAACAGGGAATGTTTTGTTTGTTTAATTCTAATCCCAGATTAGGTTCTTGAAAAATTGCTAGAATAACATTTTTTAGCATTTTCTGCCCCAAAACTCAAACAGAATTCAACTACTTGGCTCATGGTATCTATGGTTGACTGATAGGCATCTATCTCGAACCTACACCTTTAGATATATTACTTTCAAATTGACATACGGCCGATGGCTAAATGGTCAATACTTGCACAATGTTACAAGGGGTTTTTAAGTGTGGAATGTTCATCTACACTTCATACTTCTAGGAAGATATGTACCCAAAAATCTAGATAACGTAGTGATATTATCAGTGCGTTACAAAGATATCAGCATTATTGAACTATAACCACAAGAATACCCTTATCCATTCAGGAATGACAAATAGTTATATAAGGCAAAGTAAATACATAGGACTGTGGATACTGAGTACTGTAAATACCTGAGTAGGAGGTTGAGGCTGAGGTAAAAAAAAGTACTCCAACTCGACTTATGCGGAAATAGCAATTTGCAAATTAGAGACACAAGTACACATATATGCTGTATCCAGAAATGTTGCTCAGATCCTCGAATAAAGTCTTAACTTCCCAAGCACTTAACCATTCTTACTACCTAACTATATATAGAAAGCAGAATTAGCAAATATGGAGTTTGGCATCTTTTAGTTCACACATTAATTATCGAGTCATTCTCAGGAATTTTCAAACTGAAAATTATCCGGAGCTGGATGTTTTTTAAGAGATTGCGAAGCCACTACTAAATCACGATCCGTACAGTCTACAAGTGGAGCGACAAGCAAGTAACATATCTGTTAATCCGGCAAGATTACGTTTTAGGACGAAACAAAACCGAAAAAAGTGCAGCAAAGTTATTCTTACCGCGATGCAATTAGTCCTGTGTAAACAAAATGGGGGTGAAGTTAAGGGGGCCATCATCCACCCACCTGGTATTGGGTTACGATACTGTGCAAACAATGACGGTAACTTGAACAGACTCTTCAAGAATTCGAAACAGAAAGCTCAGAGGTACGAAAATATTCTAATGTGTATAGAGACTGTGACGCCTTCATATGCCGTGGCACTGTGACCTGCGGCTCCATATGCCGTGGCACTATGGCATAAACCCAGTGGTGGGATTCACCTGGATACTAAAATTACAAGAGTTTGCAGAACAAGTTCCTGAATTGTTTTTAAAGTATTGTTTTGAAACATTATTAGCTGCATAGCTGAGGATTACCAAATCCAACCCCAGGGGGAAGATCATCGCATGATCACCACATATGGACCCATACTAAAAAAATTACTTGCATTCTTTAGGGATCATATTACAGTCACCACATCACTTCGTGTGTCAAGAAATACTTCGGCGACCACAGAATAATTCACACTGATATATAAGTCAACATGGATCGGTATTTCAAAATCTCAGTTGAAATTTCACTCATTAGTTTACGTCATAAGAGGAATAAAACCCGTCATAACGTCAGGCGAAAGTACGATTACAATTTAAATCGAATACCTCTCGTCTAAAAACCTGAGAAAAATCCCTAAACTCGACATACCGATCCAGAAAGTAAATATTTGAACTGAAATTTCGCACTCCGGGGGCAGAATTACGACTTTCTGGGTCGATATTCGGGTGTAGGGTGTTACACCTGGGTACCGGGATCATCTTAACGTCATCATAGACTCACTGGCGCCATCAGTGATATAAAACTTCACTGATGGCGAATTCTTTCAATGAAATTGACTCGCTACTTGTGTGGTCCCTGACCAAAATCTTTTAATACTAACGTCACAATAAGATATTGTTGCATCGCCATTTACAGACTTTTAATTGCAGAAGGTGCCGGCGCGACGCTCAGGGATCGACATACCACACTCGCTCGTATTGCGTATCACACCAGCCACTACTAGATGTGATTTCCGTATGAGGTGGGGGATTTTACCTGCAAATCTTATTGTGGTGGTAGACCATTGATCTATGATTTGGATTTAAATTTTCGCATTGAATTGCTCCCATCAATTTAGCACTTGAGCTGCCCGAGTTAGATTTACAACCGTTCGAAGGGTGATCTGTCACTGGTAGGATTGAGATAATGTACAATTTTAACTATTGCACAATCACAAACAATGCCTAGAAAACATTGGCGGGATTTCAAAGTCTTTATTACTCACAGGTCATAGTTCACATTACAAATCAGTGAACGCAACGAATTGACACTGTTAATTACGAAACATCTTAAGTTAAAGGGTGTCAATTTACAGACACAGTGTTGAAGAACATCTCCTATTTCAAAGAAAAGCTAAGGCCAAATTTCCTCGTAGCTTTAGTCCAAAAACAAATACCTTTTCACCGTCACAAAATTCTTGCTACCAAACGCCAAACCCGAATGTCACGATTCAAGATGAAAACCGTGTGATGTCATAATCAGTGGGTGGAAATATCCCTTTACTAGGTATACTCAATATAAATGAATGAAATCTAATTTATGCTATACTGCTATTAAACACTATCCTTTCCTAAATTCCCACACGTATGAATCACTGTGAAAGGAAATGCCTCTCAAATATAAACAGTCAAGGCCATTAAGTAGTTTATATCTCCCGTTAATGGTTTGTGATACCACATCAAAGGAATTTATATTATGGAAAATCTGTATACACGGGAAAATGAACAAGGCAGGCGTGTAAATATAAACAGGACAAAAGGATTTCCCATGAAAAGTGAATATGCTAGCTATCGTGTTCTCACACATTGATTCCTGGGCTTTGGATATATTTGGACACAGATATTCCTGGACCTGGTATATTTGGAACTTCAACAGTGTACACTACTGATCCACAACCACTTTCGTATCTACTATCCTCTATCTTACATATTATCATTTGTAAGTTTGCAATACACAAGGAATCGCTAAATGTCGATCACAGAAACTATCTTTTTACCCATTTACCTTATAAGTTGCTATTTGACTACATTAAACCATTTATCGCCCAATTTTTATGTGTTCGAAATTATTTGAAATCTATTTTACACCTTGCGCTGTACAGTATAGAAATATAAGTTGTGAATAAAATCTTCTAGGCCAGAGATAGATTTAAAAAAACTTGATCGCCAACATGTTATTCCCTTTATAATTGAGATCATTCATAAAATTATGATCAATCATAGACTTGAAAAGTTTAGCCCACCTTACACTACTGGACCCAATTTTTTTCATATCTGGAATTTAATATTTCAACCAAGATTGCAATACACAAACTCCCCTTCATACTCTCCTCCAATCAGAATCAAACCGGTTTTTAAGGAAGTCACCCCACTCTTACAGAAGTGATGCAAAATTAAGCTTTCCAGATGAAAGGGGAGAAAACAAAAAGTAATTCGAGCCTGGGTTTTCGTCCGGTGCAAAGTATCGCGTTACGAGACGCAAAAAAAAGTCTCGAGTGTCGACTTGAATGAAATGTTCCCGCCCGTTCAATCATCGTTACTCGCAAGAGAATAAAGGGATTTTCGATTGTCGCGATGCAATGTTTTTACAATGTTCGATTTCCAAGTTAATTAACACTTTTCATGAGTGACGAAAATTTGGAAAAGAATCACATCAAAAAAATCAGGGGTTGGTCTCCGTGCCAGATTAAGATCAAGCAAAAGCAGTAAATTCTACCGCGGTTTTATATTTTTGAGTGTGTTTGTCGGGTTTTTTCTGTATCAGATTTTTCGGAGCACTTTGTTTAGTGGTTGTATTCTGTTATTCTTACAAACTTCATCCACTGAATAAAGTTTTCTACGACCTACGAAAACGTGGTGTAAAATTATGTACCTCATCTTCCCTGTTATAGCTTCTGTTTTGGACTTTAATTAACATCTTTCAATACTCAGCAAACAGCAAATAGAAAATTTACTCACGAGAATTACATGTCTTCCCTTTCCAGCCTGTGTCACACTGGCACAGAAAATCGTCGTCCAGGTCGATGCAACGACCTTTGCCATGGCACGGGTCAGGCAGGCAATCGTTGACATCTAAATTTAATCAGAAGTCAGTAACATATACTGTATAAATCTTCGCATAAGCCCAAAAGAGTATTCACAGCCATTTTTTTCCTGCATAATTCTAAAAGGGACCTTTGTAGTTGAACTTTGTCATAGTGGTTCGATGTTAAAGGTAGTTATTCACAAAGTTTATTACCAGGGGTTTCAGTGGGGAGAAACCCGGATTTTATTTCCATTTTAACGCAAAAACCATAGAATTCGAACAAAAATAACTCGACTAAGAATGTAACAATATGACTCATTTATGTCAAGACTTGAATTATGAACAAGACTGAAATTTGAGGAACTGCATTGAAAACCGGCAAAGTAATCACAATTATAAATAACTTACTCGTTTCACATCTAACTCCTTCCCAGCCATCTCTACATATGCAGAAGTATGCATTAACACCATCGATGCACGTACCTCCATTTAGACAAGACGTCATTGAACAATCATTGATATCTGCAAGTTTAAGATACAAAAATTATAAAAAATATTCAAAAAAAAATGTGAGGCATTAGACATTTGCTACAATACAAATGCTTAAAAAATGAAACGTTTAATTCGAATAGTATCTAAAATATGGAAACATCATCCAGAAATTTTTATTTTCGCCGTAATATACAATCCCAAGCTGAAACTCGATGTGTGTTCCACTACACCGCTACTACGTAACGTTTCAAAATTATGATTTGACAATGGCACTCTTGTTGTGGTTCAAATATGTCTGGTAATTGTCAGTAGAACAATGCAGGAAGATCCAATTAGAGTGATAGATTCTATTCAAACTGTAATAAACGCAGACAAGAAGAATCGAATGAAGGAGTCCACTGTTTTTGAACAGTTATGAATATTTTGGTCGACATCATGTTGAATATAGATTGATTTCTTATCGGGCGGTGAATGAAAGCATGAAAACTGGTATTTGTAAGCAAAACCATAGGACAATTTGTTTAAGAAGTGCCGAAGGATTCCATAAAAATGGCCGTCCCAGCAGACGGACGGACGCCATCAGATGCTTTTGAGGAAATGTCTCAATTCATATAATTTATTAATCATTAACAGGATTGTGTCAAACATGATTTTAATGAAATTATATTCTTACAGCACAAATTGTTGTCTGACAATACAGAGCACAAGGCTGCCCGCAATCGAGACCACCCATTCACTGCAGTCAGATAACTTACTTCAAAAACTCCTCCCCAAACCTGCTACACACCACTGACCGACAAATGCAAAATTATCTACCAGACATCAGCAAACAATTATTTTGACCAGAAACCTGAAACAACCTTTATTTCAACGGCGGAAAGTCAGCAGAGGGTTAAACTAAATCCCGTCCTGCTTACACCTGTATTACCAGGTGGGCGTAAGTTTGTTATGAAATACGGGTGAATTGAATAGCTGTACGATGTAACTGCTTCTATCTATGTTAATGGAACATGCCGACGACAAAACAGGGGGACAACAAAACAGACGGGATGACAAAAAGAAAACAATACATTATTGCACAGCAATGATTAAATCAAATCAAAACAGAATAAAAAAATCAAAACCTAACCGTGAATCCGTTATCACCTTATCACGGCACAAAAACGACAATTCTTGATGAAAGAAACTAAAACCTGTTGCGAGAGTTCTTAAGAAGTGAATAAAAAAATGAGGTAAAATGATTTCCAGGCGCGAAAATATCACATTTTTGTGTTTATAGGAAGTTCCGGCGCATTTCAGTTAGTTATCATCCGAAACATAAACGATCAGACGGCACATTACGACAAAACAAACGGGCTACGAATGAATTGTGATACAACAAAGCGTACAGAATCAAATCTGAACATCTCTGTGCGAAAAAAAAACTAGTTTGAAACGATGTAATTTCCGGAAAATTCCCAAATTTTATGACGTCTCGATACGCGTCATTGACTTACATTTCCCAAGGTCACATTCATGACACATATTAACCCAGGAAAATTGAGTAGTCATAAAAATTGGGTAGGTGTAGAAGGAAGAAAGGATCAATCCATCAATCCAGCACAAATCCCTTTTAGATCTTACAATTATAAAGACCCAAGTATGACAGACAGCTCTGCTACACAGATATTTCTATTTCACTTACTTGTCTGGCAATACTGTCCTCCATATCCTCTGTCACAATCGCATTCAAACTTATTTCCAGGCAAACTGACGCATTTTCCATTCGATCCACAGACTCCAGATTCAAGAACTTTAACATGATCGCTGTCGTTGCTTGTCACACGAATCCGACAACTGTCAATCACTATGAAAACATACAACATCCATGCGTAATGTTTTATAAAATGGCCGACAAGAAAAAATCAAATACTCCTTCTTGCCCTAGAATTATATTTTTCAAAACATTATTAAAATCTGGTTAATCGCTCTCTTTCTGTAAATTTAAAATCCTATATACAAATCCACTATAGTACACAGTTTTCCATTATGAATGTGTTATACCTTCACATGTTCCAGTTCTGCAATGGTCTCTCAGCTTTGAACAATTTTTTCCTTCGTAACGGTCGCTGCAGTTGCAGTAATAATCATTGTTAAGGTTGAAACATTGTGCGCCATTCAAGCACGGGTTCGGTTCGCAGTAGCCTTCCTCCAACTGTGATAAAAGAATAAATAGTGTATGTTTTCAAGAGTTTCAATGATGTTATTGTTAACCTCAAAAACATCAAAGATATTGCTAATGAGAAAATACCTATATATATAATATGAAAGGGATAAAAACTTTATATTAATATACATTAAAGTATTGCTATGTCATGACATCTATGATAATGAACCCTCTCATCACACTCTATCAATGGATGTTTTATTTAATAACTTTGCGACCACAAAGTTCATATTCCCATCACCGGTTACCTATTGTGTAATAAACATCATTAATTATTAAACATTATTGTGTAATAATGGGAGAAGAGATAAGCAAAATAGCATGGAGCTTGTTATTTAGCCTTGTAGCGATGCTTAGATGTGTATACAAGTTCTACAAGTAGACAATAACATGATGTGTGTGGCATAGGTTAAGCTGGTGATAAAGTAAGTGCTCAATATTTTCATTATTAAAATAGTTTTTTGGAAATAGGCAGTTAGGAATAAATACTTAAATTCTACATAACTTGCAAAGTCTTTTGAGAGTTAAACTGACTTTTAAGTAAAATTTCTGCAATATCATCACATCTAAATTATTCATATTGTTATGACAGTTCACACAGACAAACAAAAACTCAAAAGATTAGTTGGATTCGTTTCCACTTTGCTCAATTTGAGACAATAGCTTGGAATTTTACTGTGGCTTAGACACAACTGCATTAAAGTTTAAAGAAACAGGAAAGCAACGACATATAAGGACAAAGAATGTCGTCTGCGTAAACAAATGTGTTTAGGTTTTGAAACGCCAAGTTGCAAAACCCTGAGTTTGCAACACACACACACACACACACAAACTATATGTGGTTTTCTCAGAGTGAGGAGTGAAATTACTGTAATTTTCCGAGCATAAAACGCAATTTCTCCATTTCAAACTATTCAAATATCATACATAGAGATAAAAAAAATTAAAGTAAATTGGCTTAATAAGTAACAGACATCAAACATCTATGCAGAAATGACGCTACGAAAAATTGAAAAGAAAAATAATATTTAACATAGATAAGTGAACTGCTCTATGCAGCGTCCGTCTTTAGGCCTGTGTTTGATGGCTGTGTGAGGGGAAGGGTGCGATTTGATAGGTGCCTTTGATCACACTGACTTGAGTTCTGACTTAGTCATAGTACGTATTATACATAGAGCTTTATCAGCTATCTGGTCGTCTCAGCTGGGGTGCGTAAATACTGATAATAAAGTTATCATCTCTATAATGTCACACATCCTTGGTGTAAAGGACATATAAGCATATAGAAAGATATTTTAACTGTAGAAATACAGATTATAAAAATTGCTGTACAAACAGCCATTTTTAAGTTATCCCTGGCTAAAACAAATGCATTTACTGCAGTATTGTTTTTTGTAAACGTTTCTGACCTCGCATTTTCGTCCGGAATATCCTGCAGGACAAATACAATGGAAGTTGTTGATTTGATCGACGCACTGTCCACCATGCAAGCACGGATCCTTCGCACAGTCGTTAATATTAATCTGGCAATATTTACCGGTGAAACCAGAGGCGCAAGTACATTGAAAACCGTTCACCAAGTCCTGGAATAGAAAAAAACGAGAATTATAACATAAACAAACAAGTTATCACATTATAATGCTCATTTTTTTGCCCTCAAAAATATTCAAAAGTTGGGGTGCTTATAATAAATACACGGAGATAAGATAATTCATAAAATTTTAAATATTGCCAGCAAAGCGCTAGTAAACTGGCTCAATATGGCCACGAAACGTAACAAACAGCAGCACACAGCGGTCAGAATAGGCTTTGAATGAGGCGGTAATTAATATTTAAGATATGCCTGTGGTGACACTGATTTAAGTTCTTAATCAAAGGTAGGGTGCGTAATATACATGGGTATAGAGCTTTTTCAAAAATAGAAATATAGAAATATTAAATAATTCCATATATTATCTTACGAGAGACGAACGGGCAGTAATTTTACTTCTAATATTAGGACTCCACTTCGAACATTTCATTCGCGGTAATGTTCTATTTTTGTAATTTGATTTTAATTACACCAGCTCTGTACTTGAAGATTCAGATAGTAATTACTTTCAACAAGCTTTGTTCAACTAACCAATTCACACGGAAAGAATTGTAGTTTATGTTTAAATCGAAACGAGCGCTAGAGGACGTAACAACGACATGAAAAGGCTAACGTGTGACGTATAGGCAATTCATTAGTCATAATGATCTTTTCTATTTATCGTGACTCAAACTTGAGAAGTTCCGTAGCAGAACAAATAAAATAATTATTCCAGCCCAATATCTGCGGTTTTGGGGTCATTGGATACTCACTATATCCTTTCGGTACCCCCGTTTCAGTATTAACCCCGAAATTACAATTAGTTTCACCCGCGAAATTGTATAGTTTAAAACGTACTTCCTTTAATGGTATCGCCTTTACATTGTGAGTCACTGTCTAAAAATGTTCTCCTCCTGTGAGGTAATGATATAGTTAGACGAAAAATGCGCGCAATTAAACGTAAATTATGACGAAACAGGGATACGCCGAATTATGTTTTCGTTTGAAAATTTCTCATGAATATTAATAACGTGGATCTGAACGAACGACCATGTAGTTTGCATTCAAAATATATCTTTTTCGTCAGCAAACCGCCAATTACCTACATTAGACCAGAGTAATGGACATAATACTGTTGGATTCTTTAAACCACGTATTAATACAATGTCGGTCACATCAAACTTAGCGAGGGGTTATGATCGAGTCTCTTGTAAAGAGCTGCAATCGAACAGAAGAAGAAAATCCTCGGCATTACAATACAATACAGTACCATAATCATAATGACTACATTATATAATGGCGGTGACAATTTGGTAATACAAATATATTAGCAAAAACTATTTCGCTTTCCAAATGTATAATATTAAATAAAAATAAATTCCCGGTAAAACAGATAACCTGACTACTGTCTCTGTCTGGTACTAAGGGTTTGGGAAGTCGGTGGTCTATCTGCATCCGTTGCTATCAGTAACTGAGCTGTTAGGATAGTAGATATCTATTTATACAACCGTCCCTGATAAAACGCAGTTATGGGGGGGGGGGGGGCATTTTAGCAGATTGTCCCGAGTTAACCGATAGTAGATGGTGTATACGTGTACGATAACATGATACACTGTAACAAAATGACAGAAAATACTGTAAACGTCATATAACTAAATAAAACATATAATTATATATATTCAACAGTGTAGTGAAAAAACTTAATACCATAAACTGTTCATTTCCATCACCCTCTCATTTCAGATTTAGGCCGTTTCATCCGATATCCGGTTAAGGGGAGTCCGTTTTAACAAGGGTAGGTACAAGTACTGTGCTATGCTAAATATTAAACAGACTACGGAATATCCCTGTCCGGATGATGGAATATTCGTTACATCGGATCAAAGATAGGTTGGGAATCTTCTACGTTAACCACTCGAAAACAATTTGCTTTGATAATCCCGTGACTCAACAGAAACTTAAATAAATCACTTGAAGTAGATTGAAGTGGATTTCAAGACCTGTTAAAGTCGCCAAAAAGACTGTTACATGTGTCTATGCCGTGGGATAGTATACAAACTAACCCTCAAACCGTATTGTTATCAGATTAGTATGCCTTTCACCTTTTTTCCTTCGAGGGAACGGCTTTATTCAAAGATTCATTTCTGGGATAGGAAAGGGTTAATCTGCTATACAATGTATTCAATATACCCGGTATGTTAGTTTATTAGATCATCAGGGAAATAAGGTAAAAATCTAACAATCTGTTGGTCATTCACAAACAGCTGCATAAATGTGAATAAATTTCAGAGGATCCATTAATGTTTTAGTAGTACGGTACTTAATACTTGATAGTCGCCGGCGAGACTGACCTAATCACAGGAGAGTGAGGGATTGATTCTAAGTTCGGTAAAATTTACTTCTGATGTAACGTCTTCAATTCACATACTTGAAATGTTACTGGACACACATAATACGTTGATGAGTAGTTACCAGCTGAAATAACATTGCTCGCGCTAGTGACAATATAAATATGTCAATTTGTATAAAATCTCACCATATTACTGGCGTCAGACACATCTTGAGAAAGCTTTTTAGATTACATGTTTAGAATGTTGCATTTTATTTTTCACTTGGTATTGGACGGGATTTCTGAGAATACGTATTATGTAATGTCACTCAGTATCGTCTACTGTATGTCTCTATGACTACACCATAGTCATAAGTACCAAGAAACTTCAAACTTGAAATGGTCGTCATAATGGTTTGGGATTTGAATGTCGTACGAACACCATTATCTTACGGTATTAATAAACCATTTTATTTTATTTTATGTAGTTTTCTTAGCTTCGACCTGGAAGTAAAAATTAAAGTTTCACAAAAGCGTTTCCTGTGGTGAGGTTAGCGATCTTTATCACTTAAATGACGCGCATCCTAGCGGTTGTAAAATGAGGATGAAGAAATCAGAATCGAAATACTGTATAGGACGAGTTTAATTTAGCGACAAAAATCCATGTGAATAATTTTTTTTTTTAACTGACTTGACTCCAAATCGAGTTGGTAATTTTCAAGTGAAAAAAAAACCTCCACTTATAGTCAAGTATATCACGTATCTTGAACTCGACTCGAGATGATTTTCAGAATATTTTGTCCAATAAAACACGTATTTTAAATATCGCGTGATCTAGGTATCCCTCCCCAGTCAACCAAATTGCTTATTATCGCATCTAAGTTTATTGAAAGACTACATTTGCTATTACTGTGCCAACTCTTTTATTTGAAGACAGCTTAAAAGCTTTACGGCCTTAACAAAGCTCTGGTCGAAGGTGGGTGCTTGAAAACACATTGAATTCCATCTTTTCCCACACCCGGAGAAGGACCGTTGTGTGATGTCACGATGTAATAATTTTTAAGAACAAACAAACACATTTAGCAGACATGTTTCCCGCTTTTGATGTTGGCGAAATATAAATTGTGACAAAAAATTGCGACGCTTTGTGACATAATACACTACTTGAGACGACCGTTGTTTTCTTATTAAGAATCAAAGTATTTTGTAATATCGTTATCTCACGACAAATAATGGTTTACTTACACGAACAAAACTCATATCTCTCGACCAAGAGGCCTTTTAGGGGCAGGTGGTCGCAAAAATAGAACGCTTATCTTAAGCTTTTTGTGTAAAACACTTTCCTTCAAGGATATTCGATGTAGGTTTATCAGAATAACATCAGAGAGACAACATTGTTCACAAAGGAACAGAAATAACAAACTCTGACAAATCGATGGGACTTGTCGATTCAAAGTGAACAAAGAAACGGAATTAAATATGGATCAAGGGAAAGTTTGCTGAGCTTAAATACAATGAGGTGATTGGAAAACATTACTTAGCTGACAAGTAAGTACGTCGATTATTCGAAACTCAATTATCCGCATACCGGAAGAACCGCGGAACTAAAATCTACCCATACCTCGTATACTGTATCTTATTTCTTGCTTACGGAAAAGATCAACAGAGATACTGTACGGAATAGTCAACTAAATATTGTTCTACACATTCTACATACAGTGTAAGCCCTGACCTGAACTAAATATTTTTCAAAAACTGCTATAGCTCTCGAGAGAAACCTATCACTAGAGGCACCAAAACGTCAATTTCAAAATTAGGAATTGAAACCACTTACCATGCATGTTGCGCCATTTTTACATTGTCCGTTACAATCGTTAATATCTGTGATGTAAAAAAAAAGATAATTTAAATGTAAATTTGAATTGTATATAATATATAAGAATTAGGAAAAAGTTTGGATTTTTTTGAAGAATGCAAGAGTCACAGTATTCATATCATAAATCATATTACGTGCTGATATATACAAACTAAAATTGGATAATTACATTCCTAATGTAGTACTATTCCATCACACAATAACACAATGAAATCATTATGACGTTATCTTACTTTTTTCACAGTTAGTTCCGTGCCATCCGGCCTCACATAAGCAATGATAATGTCCAGGGAGATTATGACAAGACACTGCGTGGACACATGGACTGTCCTTGCATTCATCCGCGTCTGGAGAGGAAAAAACATATATATTATTCTTTGTACTATCAATACAGTATTCTCATAATGTATATGTCATATTATGTACAACAGGGACCCACTTAATGTTGAAATTATTGGAAATTCGACGTTGAACGAAAGCAATTTCACCATGGGTCCATTTTGTTTGAATATCTATTTTTCTCATCAACTTTATATCACTTAGAGCGAAACGAATTTATTCTGACCTACTGTATATAAACAAAATGTATATATTATGAGATATGACGTCATGAGCAACCCAATTTCCCGTGTGACATCATGGAGGATTAAATAATTCCATTGTTCTCTAAACGTACACACGTATACTGCACTTGAAATCGAAGTGATAATTAAAAAAATTCTTCCGAGATCAAATGAGCGGTTCTAACGTTCGCAGAATGGCGAAAATACTAATTACGATCAGAGAGTTGTCTTTTCATCTCAAGTAATGTCTGCTTGTCGCTGAAGAAAACATTTAATTAACGATCGAATCGCACCGGACGGAACACTTGAAATTAGTAGTAACTTATTCGTAAGAACTAATCCAAAAGTTGAAGGTCATTGTTCGGTATTCAAGGTTGTATTGTTCATTGTGTTCAATCGATATGCAACCCATGATTTTGGAAGCATTGTAAACTTCCGCTACAACTGCGGATATTGAGTCACAAGTAAAAGTTGGTTCAAATGGTTTTACAAGATGACCCCAAGTGACCCTTCAGATTTCGAATTAATAATAATTTTACTGCTATTTCTAATTTAATCAAGAATTACAGTGCAAGAGGGAGAAAGTTACCTCAAGACCAAAGTTACAATTTACCGGAATTTCCCGAAAAAACGCCCATGGACGTGCGTTTCTTTGTTTCAATTTTTAATCGATGAACATCACATAATTATTAATACGAACTAACCACAGCGACATAATCGCACAAATTTCTCAAATTAAATTACAAACGCAAATTAAAGACAAGGATTTTCATCCTTCCGATAATTTTTCCACGGAATAAAACAAATGATCACATTCTAAGCTACAAAAATTTCCTTATAGATGGAATACATATACATCATATCGTATGCATTTGGTGTTTAAACCATTTCCGTGTATAAGCTCATGGGTGTTTATTTGTAGATAAACTTCCTCACACGCTAGTTTTCGTTTTCGAATTATCGCCCAGGGCTTATTTTCGAGAAACTCGAAACTAGTTATCCAATACCATTAATATAGTTCGACATTTACAGTATATAAATATATAATCATATGCGGGACCTTGCGGTCTAATATCTCTCTTCAAGAATGTTATTTACACTCTCACAAGTGGAAGAAAATATGCCAAATACATCATCAAATCGGTCATAATCGGTAATTAATAATTCCCTTGCCTAGTTCATATTCACCGCTGTACATCGAGGCAACGGGAACGCTTCAAGAGCTTCACCTAACCTCAGTCACGCGAACATAAGCACTGTGCAAATAGATACATCACGCCAGGCAAGGATCCTCAAGTATACTTCGAGAAAATATGCTACCGATATTATTTGACTTTAAACCACACAAAGTTATTACAGATAAATATTTATATACATATACTCTAGCAGCGCGGCCAGGCCATCTTTGCGTAAGATGTTAGCAGTACAACTCACTCTCTAAATACACTAAAGTGAATGCATATTGATGCCTATTTTTTCCCCATATTTCCGTCCAATCTCAACAAACTTTGTCGCAAATCAAACAATATTTTATATCAAGATTCTCAATTAAGACGCTAGGGGTGTTAGAGAGGTCCCAAGTGGAGATTTCATCTCATCCGGACCCCATGTTTTCTTTGTAAGTGCAATATTCTAAGATTATTCAGACGAACAAACTTCTTATATAGATATAGCAATGCCTCGATTAACACTACCTCGGATAACATTGTTTCCAAACTAGGGTTTCCATTTCTTATCAAGATTACAAAATTCGAAAAACCAACATTTGATAATAGTTACTTATAATTATATAATAGTTACATAGTAATAATTGTATATTAGCCATATTGCATATCGATACCTCGATTTACAGTGTTTTTAAACTACAGATTTTACATCTATTTCTTATCAAGATTGCATACATTGTATTTGACGAATTCACTATTTAAATTTACCATCTCGATAACAAGAAAAGATCCCGGTCCTTCCTGTTTACATCAAACATCGTTTAAAGTCATAAAGCTACTAAGCAGTTTCAGTTAACATAGTTGCGAGGTTAATGAAATCATCCCCTCGTCCATCCGAATCCTTAAATTGCAGGTTTACTAGACAAATGGGGATAATATTACAGTCTCGTCGTTTAACCCCGCAATTTACCCACTAAATTACCCCCGGTTCCACTTGCAGACGTATGCTTTCAGTTCAATTAATCAAAATTACAACATCCCATTATCTACGACTCGCCGTAACATGGAATTCGATATCAAAAAAGACATTTGATGTTATCATCAATTAGCTAATGGTCGTGAGGGCGCCACACGCGGACAATACCAAGGTTAAGGGTCGCGGTGAGGGAAACAAACGAACAAGTGCATTAACCCTTTTAACAAATCTGTGACCGCAATGTTTCGGACTGGTTATTGGACACAAGAAATGGTTAATAGGAAATATTATGGACAACAATATGTGAGGTAGTGTTGAAAACAGGATAACGAGGAGTCACGAATATAAAGTAAATACAAGGGAATGTCGAAGACTATGATTCCCAAACTTTTTTCGTTTAAAGCCTCCCTAGATTATCATTAGGTCACCAAAGGCAACCCTCTAGTATTAATTATATTATATTATACAGTGAATTGTGATTGCTTTGGGACAGTGTGATTTTGATAACGATAACTCTGTGATAACAGTATCTGCGATCATGATAAGCAACGTCCACTGTAATCAGGAGCATCTTTAGATGACCAAAGACGAAAGTATATTATATTATGGGAAATAGCTACATGTACAATAAACATGTCTGATGGTGTAGACCAACATAGAATAAAAATGCAGTCAAATACATTTTTAAAAGCATTATTAAATATAAGAAATATTTTATCCTTAGAAAATATTTTAATTTCATAAAGAGTTATTCTCATTACATCGTTTTCTAATTGTCTTTTTTTGCCCCACGCTGGGAACCACTGGAATTGTGGTGGTGCTATTTTAACATGGGAATTCGTAATGCAATGCTCGATTAGGGTTATATTTCACAAGGGTTCTTGGGTTAAACAACAAGGTTAATCTATAGACGGACGGACAGTAAGTAAAATAAGATAATATCTAAATTGAAGCTAAGCGTATACAATTACTGTAAAAGGTTTTTCTAAACACGATGTCAGATTACAAGCATGAAGGAGATCTTACTGACCGCAGTTGTCTTGTAAAAAAAATTAGTCATTAGCTTCATGTCAAAGACCTTATCTACACATTTGGCAATGATTTCGACAAAATTTAAACTTTTAGCCGGGCTGCTAAACGCCATATTGGCGTCGTTTACCTTTTTATATGTCGTCTGATGTCGGGACGGTTTTTCGGGAAACATGACGAATAACTTAAGTTAAAATAACCGATGAAACGGAGACTTGCATTATAATTATACGAGAAGTTTACAAAGTTGAGTACGGGTGGATGGGTCGACGTAGGTCAGGTGTAGTTTTACCATCATAAATTTCTGTAATTCATTCAGCAAAAAAACTTTTTAATTCCATGAGTTTTAAGGTTTTAAGGACTTAAATAATTTTATTCATGACTATATAATACACAGCGTAAAAATATGTAAAATTTTAAATAATTTCGAACAAATTAAAATAGGTCATACACGTGTTTAATGTAGTCAAATATTAATAAACTAAATCAATTATGTAATATATTGCAACACCCTTGTTATTAGAAAGTATCCATAACCTAACAATCAACTACCATCGATCGACGCTCTCACCAACCTTCACAATACACATCACAAAGAGCGTGTACTGGGTTAACTCTTATTTTCTATGTCAATACAATAGAGTTAGGCTTCTTACAACCACGGATTATTTTTTAACTGTTTCCCACGCCAATATCAAGTACGGCGATTCATAGTTCTGTTTGTTTTCGCCCGGCTGAACTCAAAATCCCTATTTACAGAGAGCTATTGTCTATAACCCGTTACGTCCCACCTACACATTCTCCCTTCTACAGAAAGGCGTTCCAGACATTCACAATTGCTAGGTCAAGGGTAAATCTTAAAAAATCCGTCATTCAATCGAAATTTCATACAATTTCCCAGATAACGGACTGGAATAGTAATCTGCTAGGTTCGAAGTGTAAAAAAATGAGCCGGCGGGGAAAATAATGACGGATGACCTTGACATCACTAACCAAGGTTAAACAGTAAACAAGTCACAATCCAATTAACGATCGACGAAGTGAGAATCATCGAAGCGTGTTAAGGTCATGGGTTACGAATGGCAAAGGTAATTGAAGAATGAAATCTATTTCGCAAGCACTTTGCAAAGCATACGCGTAAAACAAGCAAAATACCAAGATCGAATTACTGTAAATGCTAATGCCAAAAAGTATTGGGACTTGGACCGGTTAGCGCTGGTCGAGTGATTTAACTATAAGGGCGGGATATACTGTAGATATTTGACATATTTACCTTAAAAATACGCGAAAATTATCAACTCGACTCAAAGTCAAGTCAAGTTGAATTCAAGTCAGTTAAAAGGAAAAAAGTTTGACTTGAAGTCGCACTTTTCCATAAACCTATGCACGACGTTAAGTCCTGCTGTATTTATAACCAACAAACGTAAGCTTCCAACTCCATAAGGTAAAGTAATAATAGTTACTCACCTAGTTGACATGTAGATCCTTCCCAATGTGGAGGACATTCACAATGAAATCCACTCACTATATCATGACATACTCCACCGTGAGCGCACGGTGAAAATTCGCAATCATCAATATCTGAAAAAGATAGGAATAAATAAGGAATACGATCTCACCAATGGATATATAGGAAGATTACACTACAGGTAGGAAGGTTGGGGTCCATACAATGTAATCAAGAAAAAAGCGAGGTTGTTGTTTAATTAGGATTCTATCGGTGAACTATAGGAAAAAGAGGTCGAACAACCTCGAACACCTCGTTGTTCCCTTCTTAAGACTGTTCGATTTAAAAGGTGCATTCGGAATAACATGCATTTGATACTGAAAATCATGATTAAGATTACAGTTAATGTGATTGTTTTTTCTTCGTCAATTTTTCGATCTGATCAGTATTTCAATAGTGCGAATCTACCAATATGTGATCCCAATTCCTCTACTGAAAAGCTCAACTTCCTCCGTTGGGAGGAATTCCCCCTTTGTTGAGAACCCAGACTCTATGGTATAATGAACATCGTAAGACCGCTGTTTTTCTTAATTTGAAACACACACGATAGCTGGGATTACTGCACGTTCTATTCCTCCCAGAAGCAGCATTCTCGCATCACGATTTTGCTTTGTCACTTACGACGACGTGTAACTCAATACTCAAAGATATAAATATTTTCCGAGGGAGGTTTCACTTATCATCAAATAGTAATCTTACGAATGCATCTGTCGCTACGGTTCGATAAGAGAGCCAAGAAATGGACTCGACAACAGGAACTAAATAAATAGAAAAGAATCGTTGCCAACTATCTCCGGTGCATTGCAAACCTGGCACCGTCTCAAGACGGGTCATTCTACGGTCGAAATACAATCAGTCAGCGTGATTACCGTCTGTAAATATGCGCGGAAGTAGAGTGCGTTGTACCTTGAACGGCGGCTCACAAACTCACAATATACACGGTAATATTGTACAGTTTAATTTCTATATAACAGGCTAGCAGATTCATCGTGCCATCTAGCACTGTAGTTTATTGTGTTACTCTTGAAATAAAGAGTATGAATTATGCTGGGATAGACTGCTTTGGTTCTCGTCATTGGTGTTTGAACTATTCCCAGGAACAAACTAATGACGTTTAATTTCAATTATGTATTATGTAACATTTCAATTTAATTGTTTCTGTATTATGTTACATTGATCCACATGTCCACATGTCCACATGTCCACATGTCCACATGTCCACATGTCCACATGTCCACATGTCCACATGTCCACATGTCCACATAATGCAACCGCTACATGAACCACGTTATAAATTGAGCCCCTGTCTAAATGAACTCGTAGCATTCTACAGCTGACATATAGAGGGCAATGCCAATTTCGAGTTCACCATAGCTACCGCAATGACGAATCAATGGTTATCTGTTAAGTGCTACTTGCTTAGCAACTTTCCCACGACGAAATTAATGAAATAATTCACAATTACATTGTTGAAAACCGACAAGAGGAAACACTTCACACCATCAACCTAACACAGTCGGGAAGTGCCAGCTAACACTTTTCTCTCTGTTAACGAAACCCCTTATGACCGTGATGCAGCAGTAGGTTCTACAATACTATGCGGTCGACCTTATTCAAAATTTGAAAGAAAATAATTCAGAAATTATATTATATTCCAAACCCTGTCCTATCTAGTCAAACAGTATAGTGATACCCTTCAGAAAAGAAGAGAGAATCGATTTTATGATGTAATAAACTTACATTACGTCATAAATATACCAGTATAGTTTTGAGTAGTTGTCAATAATGTGCATATCTACAAAACGTAGTGATCTTTCCGTTGTAAAGGCGTTAAGCTATGTATAATGAAAAACGTCGCTAAGCGAGGACTATACGCATTCTCTTGCCATAAGCTAAATGAGTAATCACGGATTTACAATACGTGTCATGAGAACTTGGTAATCAAATGTTAGTGCAATACCGCATTCCGTATCATTGCAATAACAAGCAAAAGCTCGATGCCCACTTGACATTGCTCAGTCGGGACTTGACATTTTAACGGCGCTTTCCCAGGAAAGTTTACATTCACGGTTGAGATAAACAGAATTTGGCCAACGACACATTGCGAACAAACGTGACGAGACGTCGCACACTCGTGCCTATTTGAAATAACAAAACACTACTGCAGAAAACGGAATGCAGTGGAACCCTGTTTCAACGCCATTATCGAGGTCTATAGAATGACGACGCGAGAAAAGCAGTCTCCCCGTGCCCTTCGATTGTCGACTGTATTGGCTTGACATTTTGATGGAATGAATGTATGACTATTTCCAGGTACATATATTAAATGAAATATATAAGTAGCCTAAAACCCTAAACAGTGGTTTAGAAATCTCGGATCGCGACCCAAGTGCAGCTGGCGTGATGGCTCATTACGAGGGAGAAAGGCCATCAAATTACTGTTTTATTCATACTAGAGTAAAATAAAATATAAAATATGTCCATAAAATACGCGTCATATCAACAATTTTTATTGTATTTGATGCTATATCCAGTTCAAACCAAATTAGGTCTCGTGACTTACGGGATCCCAGTGTAGGTAGTAAAGTTATCAAACGTTTAACAAAACGCCCTGGGACTAATCTAGCTGAATAACACGTAGACCGAAACAATTCCGGGTAAAAATTTATATTTTTTTTCTTTTACAGGATGCTTACTCATATTATTTTTTTTCTACAGGATGCTAACGCTGAGTCATTTACAGGCTTTACAGGCCGGGTTTTCTCTGTTAGTCACAAACAGAACGTAGATTGTTCGAACGATATAGCCGCTCTTGTTCAAAAAGGGATCGGAATGTGAAATTAGTTCTTTACAGCGGACCCGTGTAATTTAAAATGCAAGTATATACTTATACAACAATGAAATGAATAATACATTGTCCGAGCGATCATAATGTCATTATTTATTCATTAAGAAACTGGATTCGCTTAACACAAACAACTGGCCGTATCCATCCCCGCCAAGAAAATAAAAATAGTTGGCACTGATGAGTATTATGAGCCTACCACGATGGTACTTTACTGAAGCTACCTCATTGAACGGGGTTTCAAATAACAAACAATAATTGTGTTGCAATTATTATGGAGGCTTTTCGCTCCAACATCTATTACAATTTATCGTGAAATGCCCTTTTTTTTATCCAAATATCTTGAGTTAATTATAAATTATCAGAACTTGTCTCTGGTGATGACCATCTACTGAAAATAACAGGGCACAAATAAGAGGGAAATCCTCTCAAAGTGGATCTTGATTCACAGATTGGTAGATGCGAACTATTGAAATACTAAGCAGAAACTCCGTATATCACAGAAAAAAACAATCCCTAACTTACATCTTAATGAGTGAATTAAATAACTTACTTATTTGACAGGTGTAGCCAGTCCACCCTGGTGGACAAGAGCATCGAAATCCACCTGGCTCTTCTTCACAATATCCTCTATTAGCACAAGGATTAGATACGCATGCATACTCCGCTGGAAAAGACATATATAAAAAAATTACAATAAAGTTAATAAAACAAACCATGGCATTTCATGTTAACTGCACCTTTCATGCTTTCACTTATCTATTTTTTATTATTATTCTGGGACTTGTTTAATTTGTACATAAAGTGTCAGGCATGCCCCCACAGTCATGTACACCACAGCATAGTTTGCTCCTTTTACGTATACATATGCTCGTGAATAGGTACATAGCGGTATATTTCTCCATGGGAGATTGCTGAGGCGTCATGCTACAATTGTTATTATCATAAACAGTATCTTAGCTAGCGAATGAAGAACGCTTTGTGACATAATAGAGAGTACTGATATACGGAAGCCAACAAAAATCTTGTTCATCGATGACAATTTCAGAACTTGTCAAAAATAACAAACTATTTCAGTATATTTACATCGAATGAGGATCAACTGGATTACCCAAACTTCATTAAGCGTCTTCTTATAATAGCAAAGTTATTTATATTGTCAAATTAAGAGTCGACTTAGGCGGACAGAGCACGCATTCCCACGATGGTTACGTCGGATAAGACAGATCAAATTGTATTGATACGAAGTTTGAACTTTATAAATTCAAATTCAAAGCAGCGGGCTTGCGTTCATTTACAAAATACATGGTGTCATTTGGAGAAAAGTACAGACCTAGGTTCCATTCTATTTGTATTGATCTTAGCTAGACCAGAAAATATGAATATAATATAACATATCGTTTATACTTGACTGCGAGTCGAGGAATCTGAAAAGTAATCCAAAATTACCTTAAAGTCAAGCCATTTAATTTATTTACGATATATTATTATATTATTTCTCGTAAATCAAATTCTCGGTAATCGGAGTCTCGCAAATCAAATTTTCTTGATAGAGAGAGTCACCCTTATTGCATTAAACATTAGAAAATTAAAATATATTTGTAAAGTATGTTATTAAGCTGCTACATTCCTCGTAAGACAATTCTCGCAAACCCAAGTGTTGTAAATCAAATTCTCGCAAATAAAGAGACACCCTCAAGTTGTGAATATCGAAAATTTAAAAATACTTAAGTAAGCTAACACACTCAAAAAGTGACTGTAATCATAGAGAAAGATCAAATTGTCAATATTTGGTTTGTATCGGTGGTCAGCGGAGGGCGTTCACCAGTTGGATTAAGTGCTTAGCAGAAGAAGAAAATTTCCAGGTAATCGGATTAAAACGCGTAAACAGAAAAAGGCGTAAAGTCGCCCGGTGTGTGCGACTCTCGCGAGCAGAATCGTTCATTTCCACAAAGAAAATAGAAATGAAACGTTTTGGAATGATTAATCGAGAAAGTATTTTACTGGATGTAAACGGGATCGGGACTCGGGACTCGATTTTTTGTGCAACCTATAAGTTAACTTCGTAAATTTTTCTTCATTTTTGAAAGATTCTACGTTCATTGCGCTCAAACAAACAGTTACTTAGTTAGAACGAAAAATAGAACCGCATCAAATTTTACTCGTTCGAACCGTTAAATAGTTGCACGACATTTAATACTATGAACATTATTGTTGTGTGACATTTTAAACCATAGGGCTCAATACAGTAAAATAAATTTAGACTTGGTATTCCTCTGTGCTCAGTTGTGCTCAATACGTAAAGGTATTACATAAACTACCACTCACCTATTTCACAATTAGTTCCTTTATACCCATCAGGACATTTACATTCAAATTGATCTGGTTCAGGATTTGTGCATGTTCCACCATTCTGACATGGCTGGAACATTCCACAATAGTTTAAATCTGAAATAAAAAGTGGAAAATATTATTTTTTTGCCCTTTACTATGTTGACATCCCTGTACTCACTTTTATCACACAATAATCCTCCCCAATTGACGTCACACGCGCATTGCCATGGTTTGGAGCAGGACCCGTGTACGCATCCGGGGTAGGGAACACATCTGTCGCACAGTTCTCCCTGGTACCCGTAGTTGCATCTGCCAAAAAGTAAAATTCGGGGTCAGAAGTCGATTGTGAAATGAGAAACCTGCAAGAACTCGGGGTCATGACCTCAGGTCGTAGTTCAAATAAGTTATGACAACAAATAATAACTTGTATGAAAGTGTAGGTTTTGAATTGAAACACGATGACGTCACGATATACAAAAATGGAGTATAAACACGGGACGGGAGCCGAATTTGACCCCAGCTCCTCAGTTTTCAATTTAATTTTAGTTTATTCCGTCCTAATTTAGCGACCTGATGGCCTAATCCACGAATAAGCGCCTCGCGATGGAACTGAAACTGTGAGAAGAGACATTTAAGGCGAAAACCCGATATGAAAATTAGCTTTCATAGTCACGGGAGAGTTGCACCCGTGTTCGCCGCCCTACTACCGTTTCCCGCTGCTACGGTGTCTTGTCTGTGACGCAGCAAACCGCAAGAGAAGTAACGCGACACAATATTCGAGTTTGAATAATGCAAATATTAGTAAAGAACGTTCATTAGCGTGTCCAACACGAAACAGAAATAGCGCGCCATGAAATCAATTTTTTCGGATCAGCAATTTATATCAGAGAATGGTTTGTGAAGTTTCGAAAAAGAAATTACCAATGACTTTACAACAGGGCTTGCCAATTGGCGCCATGGAGTCCACAGCACGATTAGAGGGGTAAAAAAACTAATGAACTAGAATAAACGAAATAGGGATGTGGTACACTTTTTATCAAATACTAAGTACACTAAGATTAGGTAGTTGTATTAAGCAGCAAGTAGTATAATTTGACCATCTAAAATAAAATCCTTTTTAAATCAGCGCTTGGGGTCCACAGCGAAAAAAGGTTGGGAAGCACTGCTTTACAAGTTACGTACACTTGGATAGGATGGGTCTTTAAAAGTCTACTTTCTTCCTACTTTCCATTTCATTTTAATCACTTTTTTTCAATCTAATAATTGGTATTTATAGGTCTCAGTATAACCTGAATTTGTATACAGCAATACTATATACTGTAATTATTATTGACAAGTACAAATTACTTTTTTGAAAAGATAAATGAATGGATCAATTTTGTCACAAGATCAATGACAGATAATGACGCACGACATTTAATCCTTTAATAGTATGTCTAATGACATACCAGCAAGACATATTGTGCAGTACTGCTGATAGCTCCAAGTACAGGGGACTTCTTATTTTACTTTATCACTTGTCAAATACGTGAACTACAACGTATTAGATATGTTCTACTTATCTACTTGCTTTATATTTAATATTATATTTATTATTTTATTTCATCAACTTTATAATGAAATTACCTCATTCGAGGATTTGCTGTAATTATTACGTAATTATTATGTGTATTATTACACATTTACCACCATTATCCGACTTCTATTGGTTACCGGGTCGCGCGTCACGGCTGCCACGGTTGCTAGACTTATAACATTCCATTTACAGACGCAAAAGTTTCTTCTAGTTCCGTGGGAAATGCATTCATGCGACACGTCGTAAACCCACACAAACTATCAGAGCTATATTACCAAGTGACCCCGACCCACCGTGTACCCCTTCATCATTATTGTTATCACCCACCACTCCTCATGTTTGGTACATACTTGTGGAATGAAAAGCATTACCATATATGTATTGATATTGAGATCTACAGTGCGTAAAAAGGTATTGCGAAAAAATGGGACGAAGTGCTCAAAGAAAATTAGTGGGCCGGAAATTGCCTATTATTGACACATATCGATATTCATATAATTGTACTCATTTAACGACCACCTAGCTTTTACGACCGCACACACTTATAACCGTTATCACGATTGCAACACTTAGACTAGTTATCGTCACCAGTCAGCACACGAGAGAAATTAATGTTGAATGGGCGGAATCTGGTCGTGAGGTAAGGAGTTCGTTTATCGACCGGCCATTACACAATTACTGAGAAATAGGCAAGATGAGAAGGGAAATTAAAATAGAGTCACAACAAGTAAATTAAGCGATGTCCGTTTACCGACCAATTCGCTTTACGACGAGGCTATGGAACGGAACCTGGTCCTTAGTGAGGAGTACATATACTGTAAAATACCGGCTGTTACACAATTACTGAGAAATGGACACGACAAGAAAGAGGAATATAGAGGCTGATATAGCAGAACATAATTGTTACACCGTATAATATTACGGCAAAAATACTTCTCGCTTATTTAAAATTGAGTTGGAATTGGAAATTGCTTTAATCAACAATCCCCAAAACATCCGAATTGAATGTAATTTTTTACGTACATCACCTGAATGTAACATCGAAAGAAAACCGGTCAAACTAGAACAACAACCCTAATAACGACATTTTATTTCGAGTTCACTTAATGCAAATGACCATAACCTGACATCATTTCTTGTCGTCTAATAAAGGATGACTCACGTGAATGTCAAGTCTTTAACCCTCACGCAAGCACACAGAAATCAGACTATGTAAAACGACCCCAAAAATGAGGTTGCGGTCGCAACGGGTAAATCGGCTGACCGCATTTTTATTTTCCCATAGTTTAGGAATAGCTTGTCGCCTGTTCAGATTTACCGACATCGTAATTACGATAATTTTCGCTCACTAACCTGGCTGTGGAAGTTATTTTGAAGATCTCGATACGCATCTTACGTTTGTTATACGCGGAATTAGGTTAATTCGAAATATTAGAATAATTTTTACATGTATATATTTATATACATATATATATATATATAAAAATACTTTTTAAATCATTTTTTCCCAACCTTTGATTCCATCATCTTACAAACCAGATATTTTAAATTACGGAACACTGAGCCGCAAAACAAAATGAAAATAATAAACCATAAATGCATACCGTCTATTTTAGCAGTTAATATGCATGTGGGACCCCGAAACGGATTTTAAGTACCTTGGGTGCAGAAAAATCGATTTAAAGGCTATTTTACATAAAAATCATAATATATTTGCGGTAAGACAAAAATGGAAATCAATCGGGTTTCTTCAATTACTAGAATTACGAACAGGATGTATGCGTGCTCAATGATGGAGTCGAAGATATACAAACGAAAGATAAACGGGTAACATACCCGCATAAAAAGTGGGGTAAGCAAACCCAGATCATGCAAAGTTAAGGAGGCTCTATCGAGAAAAGGTATAAATTGAAACACGATCCTATCTGGCCTAATCTTAAATACACAAATACAAAAAATAGCTTCAGTCTACGAAGCACTTAAATGGCGTTACCGTCTTGTATCTTCCACAAACAAAAATGACCTTACGCAATGACTGTGCGCGCCTTAACCGTCTCTATGCCAACCCCTTCCCATTATTACACTTAAAAGGTCAAAGGTAACCGGAGGCGGGGGAGATAAGGGTTAAAAATTTCTGCCGAGCAGCATCAGAGACTGAAATGAGCGTTCCGCTGTAAAATTGTGAGAAATGTAAATTCTCGCCAGTCTGATTGATGGATCATCGCAGTCACAGGATCACCCAGCGCTGTCTCATTAACGTAGCTTAACCCCTTGCTTACAAAATCCCAAAGGGCTGTGGTTAGATTTGAAATTGAAATTTAAAAGTAAATATAAACATTGATGACTTTTTTTTTTCAGAGCACACTTTGGGAATAATCAGAGGCAGTTTTTAGGAAATCTTCTGGTATATATGCTGTGACTGGACACTAATGTTAGGTCATAGGTCAGAATCACAACCGGACATTAATTACTTAATACAAAATAAATAGCACAATTAAATTTGGTGATAAACTCGTTTAAAATTTGTAAGGTCAACCATTTGGTTTCCTATAGCGAACAAATAAACTAATTTCTCTTTTATATATATAATTAATTTCGGCGTACTAGAATACGTTGTATCGGTGTCATTAATTATCGGAAATGCCCATCTCCGTAATTTGATCGTTGTGATTAAACATCACTGTGGGTTGAGACAGGTTTTCGCCATCGCTCATTCCCAATGTTTTTACACCCGCTATGATCAGTCATAATTAAAAGACAGGTTCACGACGCTAACATATTTACTCAGATTAACCCTAAGCGGATGCAAACACAGTTATGACATAAACATGAGGTTCTCTACAGTTCTACACGACAGGAATACACAATTTCAATATCCGAATACTTCATTTGCAGGAAAGTGTTATGTAAATACAGGTGACCCTTCATTTTCCTCCGGGGACTGATCCACAAACGCATAAATTGTCATCGAATACAGTAACACATTTAAAAATGGCGATTACCAACGCAGAAACTTTTCCATGAGCAGTTCAAAGGAATATACTTCCACTGTTATAGAACATAAACACGAATTGTTATTAATGAATCGACCCTTGTGGGAAATCAAGCTGCAGTTCCATTTCACTAATAGGCTCTACTACTACAAAATATACAAAACATTAATCTTCAGAAAAAACCGCGCTGAAGTTGATTTTTCGGATATGTGGTAGGGAGGTGAACCGCTTTCAAATTTGAAGGTTTTCCCAAGCGGCTAATGAAATGAGGCTCAAAATCTAATGTTTAAGTCTAATGAGTGGTTCCAACCATGACACAAGATAGGGATTGATCGGTTGACGGTTGAAGAAACTATTCAATAGCTACAAAGTTTGTGTTTTGCTAAAAACGTAATACGACACCCCGTACGTTACGCATGCTACACTGCTGAAAACAGAAAGTACGCTGAACAACCAATGTAGTTAACTAAAGAAAGAAACGAACCCGTGCTCAAGGGAAACAATATACTCTTCGAGCACAGTATACAAAACTAACATGGCCGACAATTCAAATACTGTCATATAAGTGTAAATAAGAGATGATAACTAAGTAAACTACATCCAATTACAGAGATCATATTCGGAACCACAATTACTTTTCATAACTTGTAATCAAGCCAAGGAAAACAACGCATGACGAATGGTGTTGTCACTTGGACGGTTACATTTCATATGAAATCAAAGCGTGAAGGCAACAACGTGTAGACCTAGAAATAAAAGTAATGAGCTTTCAATCTCTAACGGATCTCACCTTTACGTACCAGTGGATGGCTAGTACATGGGTAGTAATACCTTACAAAGATACGATCAACAGTAACAATAAGCCCCCTCACATCCCGAAATACCGATACCAAAATTAAACCCATTAGTCTTTTTACAAGGACTGAGAGTTGAATTTCGTACCCAAAAGGTGGTTTCTTTCTGAGGACAAAGAACAATTACCAAGTCTTAGTGATTCGAAATGAAAGCAGAACTACTTCAGTTTGTTGTCAAAACGAAATTCCTGAAACTTAAATCAATCTCTATCGTTCCTGTCCACGTGCACCCATGCAAGCAACGTACTCCTCCCCCATATCACTTACAGTAAACCCAGTGCACACGAATACCCACGACCTAAAAACACTCAACACTGCTGACTGCTGTCTAGGTTAAGTCTCTAACGTAGTCATGACCGTATCAACATAGTACCCAATGCTGCAGACCCCGCGCTTTTACGTTTTCAAGTTTTTCTTCGGCACGAGAACAATCCAGCCCTGGAATGTTTGGTTGGGAATTCAATAACTTCCATAGCCCGAGAAAATCTATCACTATATCCATGGAATACACAGTCGACCTCGTTTACCACATACAGATAGGTCACTCGAGCTTTTGTAATCGAAAATTGACAAAAAACGATTATCAATCACCATACAATTTGAGATACGTTATAACTTAATATCGACATAAGTGGGCGCTGGTGTAACACTAAGATCAAAGGCCAGATATGAATATTCAGTACATGACGTAAAGAACAGTAGGTCCCCACTTAACGTCGTGTTCTTGAAATCTGCGAATTTGAGTGAAACGACGTTAAACGAAACCAATTTTACAATTTGTTACAATTTTCCTTTATTTCCTGATTAACGTTATAACGAAGCGACTTTTCGACATATTTCTCTCACATAACTATTAATTACAGTCTACTACAATCTAAACCGGACTTAGGCATAAAGGGATTCTTACTATTGTACCTGGATCAACTTTAGTAAGGGCTTTCCGTGATAGTAACCTTCAGTAAGCAAGTAGTGAATGAGAAAAAGTATGTGTATCCTGTAAGTAGTCGTGGTGTATCTACCTAGTTTTGGGGGATATATGGTAATTCTACTGAGATGGTTACTAGGTTGTAATTCTGTTGCCAGACTCATTCATTCGATCCCACTTGACCAAGCATACTTCATGCAAACGATATATAAGATAGGACACTAACTCGATACAGAATTTTACACTCTTCTACAAACGATTTCTGTGTATGGCAGTAAAGTTATTATCACAATTACAGTAAATAGCAACATTTCCTATCTACGTTGTTTTCCATAACAAAAATATTTAACATTCCGTGGGTTGCACACACGTGTGTCTCGATTGGAAATGAAGGAGGTGACTTGAGTATACAAATATATATAAACTGTTAATATAAGTTAACTTCAATATGATTATAAAAAACTCGGGCATAAAGCAGGTTCTATAACATAAAGTTCCAGATGTTTAAAAAGTTAAAAGCGATGGAACTAGTTCATTACTTAAACATTGCCAAATATAGATCCGAGATTCCTAACCTTTATTCCGTTCAACGCTCACTCAACGTACTTTAGGCTACTACACCGGTATTAAATATACTTAAGAAAATAACCGAATAGAACAACTACAATGATGATGTAAATCAAAATAAATTGAACCAACAAAGAATGAACATGCAAATGAATACATTTTCGAATGCATCATTGACAATAAGATATTTTATATTATTACAGAAATTTTTATTCGTAACGTCATGTCAAAATCGACCCCCTCCCCTCCATATTCAAACTGCCTGCATGGCGCCGAACGCTGGAAACCGCTTTTATATATTAAAATTTTGAACCAAATCCACAGAATTTGATGAGGAAAATTACGTTCGGTGTCAGGATATGTTGTTCAGGAGAAAGGACGTATATTCACACGGGAAAATAATATTGCGGCGAAAACACGAGAGAAAAAGTTCATACGAGAACAACAGAAGAATTTATGCTCTCGATAGATAATAACGGAAGAGATAATATGTCCGTTTTTTTTAGCCGAAATTTCGAACAATAAGCGTTTAGACTACTTCTCGGAATATTTCAAATTATTTGGTAGAATTAATCTTTCAATTCAAGTCATTTTCATTGAGATTTATACACATAAACTCTCACAACAAAATATAGGATAATATATCACAGCTTACTAACATTATGCTATCCTTTTAAATCGAGGAAATTTGTTACGTCACAAATTGACACGTGACTAATCAGACAATCTTCTATAGGAAATGAGTTAAGATTAACAAACAACTCGTTGGAGACGCGACATATTTATATATTTGCAATCTATTCCATATATAGGAAGGCGGGGCATTGCCTGAGTTTAAAAGTATGTGCTATACGTATAAAACCCTCTCTCTGTGATAAAACAATGGAAATAAGATATTGTATATTGTGATGTGTTATAAAATTGTTATCTTCATCGGCGCCTGAAGTTGATGATTGCATCAAAGATACAATAAAACAAAAAGTGACGTTACAATAGCGGTCTCTTATTTCAAAACAGCGCCAACGCTCCTGTTGTCTCCATACTACTACATATTAGCCAGAAGTGGCATTTTGAAATCAAAATAAGACGACAAATGATTGATTAGAAAACAATTGTCCGTATGTTATGTCACAATAAATAGCTAAAAAGTTTAGACTATTTGTCATAATCATAGTGGGAGTTTGATTCCATCTGTCGCGTCACTATATCGGGTATTACGTCAAAATATGAACGGATAACCAACAATTAATCATCAATATAGGGAGTTCTATATCTGTAAGTCATAAGATGATAGTTGCCACCTCATTGTCAGCAAACAATTGTGATTGTGACTGAACAATGTGCCTTTAGTTTGTTTGTTTTCGCTCTAATCGTGGGAAATTTCAACAAATCCACTTTAAGCCTAATGGAGTGGTAGACTCTGATACAGAAATAGCTAACCCTTGCAACGCACGGGAGATGGATTAGAGAGGGGCTGTAGCCAATGCAGTTAATCTACTAAACTACACTGGTTATATGTGGGACGAAGCGTTAGACAATTAAGGGGTAACATATATGTGTGTACTAATATACATTGTTTGGTGTCAGTTACAGTTTAAAATGTTTCCGACAGTGCATTGCAGCAGATACCAATTAACCTCAAGGTCAAATTTGAACATATATAAGAATTCATAAACCTAAAAAATGGACAGAAAATAATACTGTAATAAGCTAGAGTATATCGTATAGATTACACATAAAATGATATATACATTTTATTATTTGACTTTGATACATAAATACATATGGTACTCTGCGAAATGCAGATGTTTATTAATGTCATACAACTACTATCTTAAATCTGCTTCGATGTGGGAATTTATATCGAAAAAGAACGTAAAATTGCAACGTAGTTCTAGTTTCTTGATATGCAATACAGGCGCTCTACCTTATATAGCCGTACGCGTCTCGAACCATTCTCCTAACGGGGCAAATAATTAGTGATTGGATCATAGGTCTGAGAAAACAACATGATACTTGAAATGTCTCCCGAAACAAGACTGATGATGGCCATGTTTACTTATGAACTGAGGCTAATGTTACGTCACAGCGAGATAAACACAAACCAACACATCTGTGTAGAGGATCCTAGAGACGTCGATGAACTCAAGATATTTGATTATTTCGCAACAGAGGAAATTTTACGAATTATACCAGTATGTACTTTGCACCGACGGAAATCATTCAGAGATTTAAACACAGCTCGATATATTTTTCGTAAATGTAAGATCGAACTATAAACCCATACTACGGATTACATATGAATTTGCGAAAAACTGTCGGAAATCAAAATCGCACGATGATTTATCGCTAGGTCTATCGAGGACGATCGTCGGATCACATTGGTGCGTGCTACCGCTGTTTATACCGGAAGTTCATACATACACTGCGCGCCCTACCTAACTATGTTAACAGATTAAAGCAATAATATAAAGACTGCAAGGACAAAACAATCACTTACTTGCATTCGTTTGGTTCTTTGCAGAATCCGTGCAGTGCGCTGCATCCAGGCTTGCATTTTGCTGAAAAATGAAACAAAATATACAGTTACTGTTTATAAACAACCTGTACAGCATCCTACATAAGTAAAGGCATGATCTTCATTAAGAAAACCAATACAAATGCAACATTTGCAGGTACATTTGTAGGTACGCATGCCCGAAAAACACACACATAACCGAGAAACCCTAACGTAAGGAACGTAAAAAATACACAAAAACAAACGAAGGTACATAATGGCTCGTTCTTATGTACATAAAATAGGTTTACACTTGATCAGTTATATCCGTGTCTATCAATAAACAACAGGTTAACACACTTTCCAATTACACTGTTAATTAATACTTTGTATGTAATGTTTTATGGCCCATACAATGAGGTACATAGTGATACTGCCGTTTTCTATTGCCAAGTTACACATGCGACCTGGTCTCTACGAAAAAGCGCTGACGTGAAGGTGGCGCGTCGTACGTAAGGTAATTGACGTTGCAGCATCGTATTATTACTTCATAATCCGACAAAAATCAGTAAATCACTCGTTAGTTACCTACTTACGACTTGAGTCTTCCGTATAGCAAAGAGGTTCTTACCCTTTTTGCCTCCTTCCCCCCTCTTAACGAAATTCAGAATGCCCCCCCTTTCCAAGATTGTTCGATTCGGAAGGTGCAGGATGAGGTGAAGGATGCATAGTTGATCCCAATTCCTTCCCTGAAATACTGTAATTCCTCCCAAATAAGGAATATCTTCCTAGTTAAGAATCCCATGGTGAAGCATTTAAATCAATTTCGAGTTATTTCCACTATAATCTCACTCCATCGCGCTAACTTTGTTACCCAAGTCGATTTCTGATCACGCATATTCCCTAGCGCCTACTTTGACGTCATAATGAATGACGTGGCCGTCATTCGTTGACAGATGGGAATGGAGGTCTATTTTATTCGATCTGGATAACATCACATACCGCTGTTGCTAAAAGCAGTGCGACACCGTTCTGTCTTTATGTATATACAAGCGGTTCCCTTTGTTTTGCTATTGAGACACTTAATCAAGAATATCTTATCAGATAGGCAGACGACAACAATGTAACAAACGAGGATTCTTTTATGGTGAGACAGCTCGAAACCGGCCGATACCAGTTTTTATCACGTATGGAATATGAGAGATATTATCTCCCGAGAATTCAAAACGGATGCATAAAATATTAAGTGGGTATGGTGTAGGAAAAGTTTGGCTGAGAAATACGATCGTAGGGACACGAAGCAATGCACAGTGCTGCTTTTGACCTGGTTAAGATAGGCGCTGGAAAATCGGTGCTGTACTTTACAGCGATCTTATTTTCTAACATATTGGAATTCGATTCTCATTAAGGTCTTGTCCAGAAAGATCCGAGACTTAAAATATTAAAATTCAATTTAAACAGTCTACGAACATTTCAGACAACCATACTGTAAATATATCCGGTACTTTTAGGTTGCGGGGCAATACTGCGGTGTTCGGAGACTTTATCTCAACATTTGCTGAAAAATTATATGGGGGTTTCGTATGATGTATTGAATAAACACGGCATACATTATTTGATAATGTTTTAGTCAATACATCAGTTCGTACCCGCGTGAACCCATACCCAGTAAGGAATTATATACGAACAGGAACGGACGAGGTTTGCAAAGGTTTCTTCGTCCTTGCTGAACGACTAATGGCGGCTTACCGGTCAGTGAAAGGTCGCCTATGCTAATTGCAATTCAATGTACTTTAAACGTCCATCCCACGTATCAAGTTTCGCAATGCAGGAACTGGACTTTGAAGTGTTAATACAATAATTGCCAATGTCCCTAACGTATTGCTATATACGGATGGTCATTGGGGAGAGACATAGAATAGCTACCATCCACTAGAAGCAGTCATATTGCAGGAAGACATTTCGAATCATCAGGATCAGATGTTGTCATTCCTACGCTGAAACGCACTGGTAGTTTTCTCGACACAAGTATATCAGTACAAATGAAATATTACCTATATTACACTCTTGTCCTATCCACCCGTCTAAGCACTTTTTATGTCCGTTATGGTCGCAGGTGTGATGTCCAAAAAATCCATTTCTCGGACGACAGAATTTCGTGCAATTAAATCCGTAATAATGTTCTTCGCAACGGACTCGTACTTTGTATTTAATCTGGGCGGATCTTCCGTCGTGCTGAATCGTATGCCATTGGTCGCCCGGATTTAACATACCCGAATGAACCGTATTCTCAATCAATTCACTTATTTGTTCACGATCGTCATCTGCAATGGACAAGAATGATAATGACGGAATAATTACGTCATGAGCTATGACGTGTCTCTTACCTGTGCGATTATCGTTATCCCGGGCTTCCAGAATCATTGTATAGGTTCTCTGTAAAGATAAATGTAATATGTATATTTGATCAGTATTTTCCAATTTGTATATTGTTTCTTGCAACGTGTTATTCGGCGACTAGGGAGCGTTAGAGAATACCTAGGGCGTGACTGGGCCCTGGGGCATAACGCTACCAAGACCTACGCCCTGATTTTTACCACAGTAAATTTGGTTCATATCTGTCCAAACGTTTGATATCTTATAGCGGACAAATAAACGAAACTTTCTCTTTTAGATATATAGACAGAGACCACTTGATTGCATAAGCAGATGCTTACAAAATTTCCTAGCATTGAAACCGTTGCCAGGTGTACCAGACCCTGAAATCTTGCATACCAAATTTAAAAACAACTCTGATTTAATTCGCAATCTATAATTATGATTCGACAGTGTATAATTAACCGACGCTGTGAACTAGAAATCGTACAAGGCCGTGAATCCATTCAACAATCAAGTTCTTTATAAAAATAAATCGTCTGTATGACTTTTAAACAGGATGTTTTGCAGTCGATAAAATCGCCACGGTATCTACTTGACCGCTACAGGATAGAAGTTCATTGGAAAGACGTAAAGCGTTCTTTTTTAGCGCTTATCCTTTTAGAACGTTGAAAGAAACTTCCAGGAAGTTGCAATTAACTTGAGAATTGTCTTAACGAAAACAACGCGATACTACATGTAGCTTATAATTATGATGTTAAGATGTATACAGGTATATCCGTGATTAATCATCAAACCAGATCAACGCTGAACAAATAGCTTGAAACAATTATACACGAAAGAGAAGATAATTTTCTTTACATTACGCTGATCGAGAATCATAGCCATGAATTAGCAGGGAGGGAAATACTTACTAATGTCAGAGGTAAATCATTATACTGCAGATGAAAGTATAATTAATATCTGTTCGAAATATGTTAAGAGTCAGGGATACCCGTATCATAATTTCAGAGCCGAATTAAGCACTTGGCAAATGCTACGGGGCACGTGAGCTTCAATTCCAATCAGTTATTCTACACTTGCTCTATTGCTGTGGTGCTATTCTGCCTCCTACTACAATGAACAACTGGAAGCTGAAGTTAACTATTTGTATTTTAGAAATAGGGTTAATATTGCAGAGTTCTCGATAATCACAGCGCTTTTCCGGTATAACCTATTCATATAATCCCGGCTTGCCAAAATCATATATTTTTATTCTAAAATACGGCCGTACACAGTACACTGTTTCTCTTTAACGCATGCAATGTGAAATTCCTCCCTAGTAGGCAATCGTAAAAGTTTTCACCATCTCCCACGGACCGAAAATTACGGTATCGAATGCCCAATAATTGCAACAGGCCCCAGCACTAGCTTTATCCTTCCCTGTTTCGAGTGCATATCTTCTTCATTCTCGATATCACTCAGGAATATAGCGATCTTCATTGTTTAATTGGTAAAAGTGCACCAGATGATTCAATTACTTTGATATTTCCCTACTTGAACGACAATTAACCATTCTGGTTGCCAAACCGCCTTTCAGACAATAAAACTATCCTATATATATATATTGTTAAATAAACAAGCTTGAAGTTATGTCTATGAGGATAATAATAGAAGGGTTTGCCTTGGAATCTCGAATTTCTTATTCAGCAAGTCCTCACTCAACGTAAAAGTGAATCGACGTTAAACGAAATTTTTTTTCAAAAGTTTTTCAGCTCTTTTCTGATCACTGATGTAACGGAACGACTGTGTTGTGCGTTACAAATCTTGAGAATTTTTGGAAAAAAAAATTGGCAATAAGGCATTTAACGGGAACTATACAACTATTCTGTACAACGGATAACATTATAGGCTTGTAAGCAAGAATACCTATAAAATACTACGTTTTCTTAAAGTGCTTGTTGCTACAGGGCGTAAGTTTTACTTCGACCCCCCACATAAGCATTTCAGAAGACTGCACGCCGAATAAGCATTCCACGCTATAAGCAAACGAACCAGAGTGACCAAAAACCATTATATGGATCAGTTGCGAGGTGTACTGTTTTTATGAGTAATTTTCCACGGTAATATTAACTCACCTACATTAGGTGGAGTGAATAACATGCATTTCGAACTACGATTTGTTATCCTAAAGAGGGACAGCTGAAACTATTCAGCTGGGTCCCGGATGATACATAGCCGCCGACTCTGTCGGACCAAACGAGCCAAAAAATGTGTAACAAATACCGCTGTAACACCAAATTTCATCACGCTTGAAATAATGCCTGTATATTTAAATCCGCCAAATTGAGATGGGTTTTAGGAACTGGAGGTAGAATAAGGCTCGTGAGGCTGTTGGATGTAGTCCAATAACCTTTTAATTGAAATGTGAATTAACTTAATTTGGATTTTTGAGTTGATTTTATGTTAAAAGTTATCGAGAAGATGGCATCCGATGTTTGGGGAGGGGCGCAGTTTCAGTGCTCGCCATAGTAGCGAGTTCATTCAGTAGCGAGTACGTTCAAATATGTAACATTAGTTTATTTCATAGCAGGAATTTAGCGGACATATTATTACTGGATTTATTTTAAAAGTTATTAGACTGTATTGGCCCATTTGGCTGTATTTGTGTGATTGGTATCTCTGTTCAGATTTGACGAGGCCGTATATTTGCTAAGGTCAATACTTTATTGCACCACAGATTAACCTGAACCCTTGTGATTGTAGATGGTTATATTTATAGAGACAGGTAGTTAGTGTACTGTTCTCAGAATGTTAGCTTACATCACGGCGAAGCTTTATTAGCTTAGCAATCAGGTCAAACCGCGAAAAAAGTTTTGTTTGTTTTTCACACGTTAGGTGGAATTTCGATATCGGGAGGATTTAAATATTTTGACAAAGAACAATAAAACGTTCATATGTAATTTATGGCCGATCAGAATTTGTTTTGCAATCTACTCGATAACAGATACAAAAGATTGTGGCGAGATAAACATATATGCATTGGAATCTCGGTTATTATCCGTGCTAGTTCTCGTCGAAAAGATTTTCTCTTGGGTTTGGTTCGAAATATAGGGGCCATTCAACACATGATCAATCAGGGTCGGTATTGGGCACAGTGCGGTTCATACAAAGTCTTTGAAGACATTTACTTTTTTTGTGACATTATTAAAGTTCCTTGTGTTACTTTGGTAATAATATGTGTTAAATATTACTGATTATGGATGGCTGTGTTAACTCTCCACTGCTGGGAAATACTACCTTGGTTTTCGACCTGCTCCCCATTATTGACGAAAAGATATTTATATATTCCAAACTACTTTCGGAAGTACAGTACATAGCATACCATACGCGAACTTTGTGTTCTGTGAAGTGAGCAACTGTAGTACAAAACATTTCCAAAACAAATAAGCTGTCCTTGTGTAAAGCATTGCCCACAGTGAAAACATACTGCTAGGCATAGAACAAAACTTTTCCGGACGATTGAATTTGAATAATAATGTTAGTCAATGTGATAATATGAAGTGACATCTGTTACAATTCAATGAACATCAATAACAATTATTTATTAACAGAACAGGAGGCCGGAAACACAACGGAAAGAGACGAATGCGAGTGCGCAAGTTCAATAGACATAGAAGCCTTGAACATTGTCATTTTGAAACGAAAAACGGCCTTGTAAAAATCTGTTCACAGCTTCGGGTTTCGAAAATAACATGATTAGTCATTTGACTTTATTTAATACTGCTTTTAACGCTGCTTCATTTGCGATCACATTCTACGGACTTCAACGAGTTACTCTGTATAGGCTTACATAATGTTATACATTTCAGCTGGAATGACGCAATCAGAATTGCCATCGATTACGCTTGCAGAATGCTTAAAATCACTTACACCGTAACTATCTTCGTAGCAATAACAACAGAATTTTAAAATAAACTCGAGGAAAAATGCATTTCCCGTTAACCAACGTGGATTTACCACCGTGCTGTGTAAAGAACAACCCAACTGTATCATTAAAGTTCAAACATTGTTGTATTCTTCTTCTCACAGGAAAAAGTTATAATTTAAAGGAAAGTGTCTAGTCGACATCTATTCGCTCTATAATTATTCCGATCCAATATAATCAAAAACCTACTAACAACGGAATAAAAATTGTGTAATAGCAAGTTGCTTCAAAAAATTTAAATACAAATTCCAATAATGATTATATAGAAAGCTCATGAGAAAGAAGAGCTATTTAAAAGAGTAATAACATCTTTCAAAACGTGTACAATTTCGTTAGTAAGAAAATAGGTTGAAAAATTCCATAACAACTTAGGGACATTTGTGAAGCATGGATGAATAGCACTGATGATTACGGTGATTATAGGATCAGCATGATGTATTCGTCTGGGGTAACTACAAACAGACCACTGTACAAAGGACAGTATCCCACCCACATGCAAAATTGGGTAAAAGTCCATCAACTTGGGAAACTGGGTAAGCGACGATGTGATACTTCATTAACCATGCATCTTCACCCTTTCCTACCCTTTGTAAACAGTGATGGGATTCAATTGGTTCGCCAGCTACCAAAATTACAATAATTCACAGAACCAGTTTCTGAATTGTTTTTAAAATTAAAGATTTTCCCTATCGAACGTAATATAAGTAGAACTTTCTGAATAATTTTGATGTCACCGTTACAAAATTATTTTTATCCTACGAGATCTCACTCCTCCCAAGTATACTGTGTGGCCTTCCTCGATCGGGTCCTACTAATTTTCATTTGGTTACAATTATCAAACATATCTATAGATTTTCTGAAGTTTCCACAAATTATTTGGATGATTTAATCCCAATTAACTACAAATGCTAGATGTGTACCACTAAAATCTGTGCTGACATCATCATTCAGCCAGACCAAGTTCATAAATAATCTGCGTCACACTGAGGCAACGTCACACTGAGTCAAGATTAAGTGAGTGAAGAAGACACAATGACCGAAGTCAGACAGTTTAATCCTATGCCAACAAAATAATGTCATTCAGGATTCAGTGCGTTAGTGGTGGAAGGACACATTTCCTTTTTCTCTCATCATTCATAATATAATATCACGTACGATTGTTGAACGTCGCGCCTATTTGATTTTGCTGATTTTTGAATAATAACATGGCGCAGTAACAATAGCAACGATGATAAGTTTTTAATTTTTGCTAATGTGGTGTCGAGAAAATGTGTCTGCACAAGGCTCAGCAAAGTGTTAATAATATGACGTTACCACCTGCGTGATAAGCGCTACGCCCAGGTAGTCGTTTCGTCAAATAAACTTCACCGAACTAAAACCACATGAAGTATTATTATATTCACATCCATGAAGCACAACACGTATTACTAATAGAGTATAGAGAGAGATACTATAGTATGCGACCTATCTTATTTTTTTGGGTTTGGGTTAGGGTTGGAAAAAAATTAAAAGTTATTCAAAAAAGACAACCCCGACCTCAACCTGAACCCCCCAAACCAGAGTACTATAGTACTATTCTATACTGTATATAGGAATATAGGAATTCGTAGTACATACAGTCTGATCTATTCTCATATCTCTATAGTATGTAAATGCCAGAGGAATATAATTATACACATTCTCCGCTTTGTAATTGAATTTCATAATAATAACCTCGAGACTAAATTGATAAATATCGGTAATTACAGACTAAATGGGCATCTACAGACATCTACACATTTTTAAAGATAATTTTTAGGCCGAGAAATCCCTGCTTATAGTCGAAAAATGAAGCTGAAATAGGAGATCAGTCTGTGCTGGTCGATTATACACAGTAATAACATGTGAACCTTACAGTATTACCGATAAATCCTATTATTCGCGTATGCATTACGATACATTTCAAGTCCTCTATATACCTGACTATTGTATCAGTCGAGTTTTACTTGAAGAGAACTCCGAAATTAACAGTTGGACTTATCAAGTCAAGTCTCATTTACCTATATTTTTGTCTCTCATTTGATTTGACCTTATACTCGAGATTGACTGATACCCAAGTGTATATATATAGGGTGGTGTATCTCCTAAATTACCGTATGTAATTAAATTCTTAGAATATTTTTTGACAATGTTGTCAAAGCGATTTTAAAGCCGTAAATCGAACGAAGCCTCGGGTTCGATTAAAAGTCATTTTACAAATAACGAATTAGCGGTCAATTTATTTAAACGCGTCGGAACCGTCAGTACAGTGTTATGAAGGTAAACGCTCCCCCTTTCATACAAAGTTTGGTTTGATCCAAGCCGCTTTCGCCGTAGTTTGCTTTTCCCACGGTCTGGGATGCTCTCACTCTGCGTTCCGACCGCGTCGCTGTTTGTATCTTTCTTTTATCTCACTCGGAGCATGACACTTTTGGTCTGTTATCATTACCATCATCGGACGAGTTACAACCACAGAAAACTCGCAAACACAAAAAGAACATATTTTCGACTTAAAATCGCAGGAAAAGCCTTACATGATTCCACGCGCGCTAAGCGACGAATTTCGCATATCAACGTGAGGCAATAAAAAAAATACCATCGAAGGGGCTCAAACACTGTATAGGAATGTCATCGAGGTGCATTGAAATGTATATATACTATTTTCCCTTGAAATAGCGTTGTCATGACGACTTCGGAATTTTTCGGTTCTTGGTTCTTGGCCACGGCTTCGAATCGAGAAATTGTTTTAATCGATCTGATTTTTCGCTACTCGAAAAAAACATGAAGGAAATTTGTTGAAGCTAATTTGTCAAAACAGATCTTGAGATAGCGTCGATTCAAGCTAGCCGCAGTAATGCAAACTAAACACAATGACTCGGAATGTCGATATTGATATACATTCATGTCGCAATTCCGTATTCTAAGTATATATAGTATTTAATTACAACATATATCAGTATTCACGATAGACGGGACACTGCCGTTTGGCCATGTTATGACGGAATTTCTTATTTTAAGTATAGATAAAGGTCATGTATATATTAAATACATACTTGGCGAAATAAAGGCATTCATGGTAGATGGGAAACTAACATATATCATATTGATCTTTATTTCGCCAAGTATGTATTTCATGCCATGTTATGCCAAAATTATTGCCTATTTTTTAGGGACGGGTGAAAGAGTGTTGTGGTAGGAGTTAGGTTACTAAATGCTAGCTAGGTATAATCTAGAATCTAGATGAATTCTTGAAGAGAGGAGAGTTTCTTGATACTTTTCTTGTATTTGTTTATTGTGTACCTTCACGTCATTTCTTTCTAAGTTATGGCTATTGCGTCATATTAATTACAAGTCCGCGCGTCATCATAACGAGTATAGGTAGACACTATGATAATATGATGAATATGACTATGATTTCGACTGTTTGATGGATGCGAAAGGCATGGGAAAACTAAATTGGCTTTACGACCGCGAGTTAAGTTATGAATAGAACCACAGAGCAGAGATACCAAGATTCCAACTCATTATTGTGTAAGGTCTATGACCATGCATAATTAATGAATGAACATAAAATATTTCCATGCGACACGCCCCTCATTTAAAATAGTAGCTAGGAGTTAACGACCACCTTTATTTACTACCTTGCGTCTGAACAAAACAAAAAAGTAACAAGCGACAGCTATAAGTCATCAATATAGTTAAGTGGACACTGTTTGCACGATGATTCATGGAATTAGCGATATAAAAATTTGATTTAGAAATAATAGCACTCATTTTCGCACGTGCGAAAATCACATATGTTCCTTTGTTTGCGTAATGATATCCGATTATTTGTCAATAATCGCCACAGCGATAACAAATACGCGCATATACCATCCGTACATTAACACTTCAACCACTACCAAGAAAAACGATTGCGTATCATTTACGAGTAAATGGCGTAATAAAGCTTGATGACGTCATTTGGGATCGCGATATGAACTTGTAACATCACAATTGTGGCGAGGGAAAGATTATCGAATTAGAAAACGGTGCTAATGACGATTTACAATGCGCGGAGTCATAGAGGGGAAAGGTCGCGACCTCTGACATGGAGATGGATACATGAGGCAGATGGTTAGCACGATGCGATGAAATGTAATTCAATTGTGCCGGCCAAATGGCGAAGACCTCACACAATCAAAACCCTGCGAATAACTGTGTACTAAACATAAGTCGAATTACAATGCCTTGCCTACATGTATAAGCACAGAATTATAGTATATAATATAATGAAGGGACATCAGTACCTCACAATCCGAAGTATCCGTTCATATAACAGAAGCACATTCGGAAATTTTTAATCGCAAAAGCAACATGAAACGATATTTGCAAAACGCAGAGATCGAAGTAAAAACATTCAGCTGTTTGGGGAACGACAAAATATGACCGACCGGAAACTGAAGGCACACTTGAAGCGAGATCAAGGAAAGCTCAAGGGACTTGGAACGTTTCAACCGAAAGCCAGGATTTCCATTACTATAACGTTGTGTTAGACGGTTTGCAGTACGCGGGTGAAAGGATTACGTACGGGAGCTCGGTGACGTCCCTTGGTCCCATATATGATGTATATGATGACGTCATCACCCCGTTATTCCAACGACACACGTAGGTATATTGTAAAGTTAAAATATCCACTTTTTGCGGTGTATTGGCGTCTGAAATGAGTAAGCGTGTGAAAGTTTGAAACGAAAGCGAAGTGGCGCATCAAAAGTGTCGCATTAACTGAAACTGAATATTGCCGTGCTCGATAAAACCTATTGTATTTTGCCGAGAAATAAGTAATTTAGGGGTGTATGTCTACACCATTAGTTCTTCCACACGATACGATAGCGCATACGGATATTGTGTTACCTTGTGCAGGGTCTTTCTTCAATGTAATCTGACTTATTTTGTCTAAATAAGCGGTAGATTGACCTAGTTCTATTCTCCTTGTCTTGAAAGACGTTAAAAGCTTCGACCAAGTTTTGTCAACTTACTTAAAACTTAATGCAAACAGTTATTAACACAAGCGACGACATTCCTCACCATTGTAGCGAGATTTTGCTACACGAAGTATTATAGCTACTGTGAGAATGTGCTGTCACTGTGCACAAGATCATCATCAATCATTTATGTTAAATTTGATCATAGTTAAGATTACTAAAAAATACGATAATTTATTAATAATATTCGATGTAATGCAATAATAGCCCTAAACTAGCTAACCGCTACAACATTGGTTCTTAAACCTTCTTAGTGATCGGCCCCCTTAAATCTGAAAATAAATTCTCGCAACCCCTTGAAAAAAAATTCTATTTTTTTTGTTAAGGAGATTACATATATTGCTAAAGCTTTCGATGCAAGTGCATGACGGTACAACATGCAATGCGTTATTGTGACTTGCGGTAATTCTGTCTTGATGTATGAAAAAAATCCAGAATTCATACCCAACATTGCAGGGGCAATATCAGTGCAACTTGAGCCAATCACATTCATGGGTATTTTAGAAAATTTACAAACTTCTCTCGGACCCTGGAAATCCCCTGTGCTTAAACAACTAACACTCATTCGTTCACGAAAGTGTAAGGCAGTATAGAACTGTGGATCAAGTACAGAATCCCTGAATCTGAATTAATAGCTTGGCCCGTAACATATGCTACCACAAAATAAATATTCAACACTCAGTTATCAATATAAACCTTACTTTGAAACTTAAAAACCAAAAGAAACTCGCCCGGATACGGGTTAAGTATTTCACATTACTGAAATAGGTGAAATGACTAATCCGTCCAGGTAGGAATTTTAAACAAGGTATTTTGAAACGATTTTTCCGGTAAATATGTTCCTCGGCCTGAAATTGGACTTTAACAAATGAAGCAAAACATGTCAGCAGGTCATCAACTAGTATAGATTTTTGTAACAAAACAATACGTTCTCAGTCTTCAATGTAACAAACGCGTTCGTCGCCTTTCTTCGCTTCATTTGACGGCTCATGCAAATTACTGAACGCTAAGAAAAACAGTTTAAGACTGGTAGGTAGTTCTTTAATGCCCTTTACGCCATGCAAATAATCTCTGCGTTGTTCCCAGCCGCTAATATAAACTATATTTTTAAGTGGCGTTGATGGAATATAACCAATTTACCCTGTTCTGTGCTGGGGGATCATTTGCAAAGGTACGTTCTCCCCCTATATATCGAATTAGGAAAAACAATAGTAATTTAATGGCTTGCAACTAGTTTTTTTTGGTTTGGAGGAATTCATCACTTGAACATAATGGACATATTACATATATTAAATATAGAATATGAGAACAATACTACATCTATCTTACATATTATATATAGAGATCAGAACTTGAAAGGAACAAGTCAACCCTACAACCCAGAGTCGTAACTTCAAAACTATCATAATCTAACAATATATGTTACGTCACAAGACAAATAACTACCATACCACTTGAAACAATAGTCTACTGTTTCTTGAAATGGACAAAAACAAATACACGTTTTATCAGACAACGAGTCATTTCCTGCCCTTGATTGTGGCACTCGCCACCCGCACATATCGAACATACAATTATCGAGGTAAGACCTCTGCAAGACTGTCTACGTGAGTTCTCCAGTAACCCACAGTTAATTTATCATTACAAACACAATCATGTGGAATTCAACGCTTATCAGTTAATGTATTTGCGCTAAAGTTTGGCGAGTTTGTTAACTGTCTAAAGGCGCAACTTTTTTTTCTGATAGCAGACAACCAGACGCCTTTATCATTCCATAATGGCGCTTCATTTATGAAATAACAATGCTACATTATTATTCGTCAATTTGAATATAAATTGATAAACTAGAAAGTCGATAACGGCAGGAAAACGATCAATGCGCAACAACAGCGTTCATGCAAAAGATCTTGATAATATTTTGGTAGCTAGCATGCGCTCTACCTCATTTTTCGAAGCTCTGATTTCTCGCATAGATACTAAAATACTGGTATCTAACCCTTACCCTAGCTAAATATTATAAATAAGAACACAAAAATACTACATACCATCCAAGCGAACTGGAAATCCACAACTATTCGTCCCTTGCTCGTTGAATCTATTTTATCCAATTCGAACGAATTTCCACCGAGCTGGGGTCCGATACGGGACCCAAACGTGCATGAAGACGAGTCGACTCTCTTTGGTATGGATTGATATTCTTTCAAGCATAGACTGAAGTAAGTATCGCATTCATCCACGTTACATGTTCCATATCTGCACATTGAATAATTTCGTAACTAATGAGTATTAGTTACTATAATTGTGCAATATATGCTGGAGCAGAGGTCGCCAGGGCCAATGTTAATTTTTATTATGATATTTTTGGGTAGTCAGCATGGTATGATTCAGAATAATGGAGAAATATGACAGTTGCAAAGATAGAATGCCATTCTTACACTGAGAAATGATATAAACCAAACCTTAATTGTGTAACTTAATTTATTAGATATACAGTATTTATTTAGATATTTCAAGTTCTCACAGGCCCAGAATGTGGTAGTTGGGAGACCCCCGAATTAAGGCAAAGTGAACGTTGGGAGCGCATTATAAAACCGAATACCCATCTGGCCCAATTATTTATCTCAAATCAACACGCAGGATACCTCAAAACATAAGTAAAATACATCAAAACAAATCTAACGTATTCAGTATTCTGGTACAGTTACTACAAAATACTTTCGATAAGTTCATTTGTATTAATTTATCAAAACAAGTTTACAATAAATAGCTACGTCGAGAGTACACAAGGAATTCCTTTCGTTAGTTATCATTGAACTGATAATAACATTACGGAATGAGTCATTATTACATTATAGCGAGCTGAGTTTACAGGATGTAGATATTTATAGTTACTTACGGTCCTCTCTCTCCATCACAGCATTTACCATCCATTCGCTCACCGGCAATGTTCTTTACTTTAAGTATTTGGAGTTCAAAATAACCCGATGCACTGACATACTGCAATGAAAAAAATAAATCACAATTATTCTCGATGAATACCATACAGAAAGAAAAGAAATACATGTCTATCATGGAGTAAATATTATTAATACTGAAAATTATGTATGACCGTCATGACCGCAACTTGTATGAAAGATCCAAGGTTAATATACCACTTGCATGATAGACTGCTGTTGGTTAACACAGAAATTCTTGATAGTTAGATGGAGGTGGTGCTCTGTTATTTTGGGAGTCTACTTATCCAGCGAATATAGGTTAAAATCTAAATTGAATACAGCCCAGAAAATATATAAAGCTAAATAAAGCCGCCAACAATCCAGTTATTATTATGCATTTCAACGCGTCCCTACGCAGCGTTACTACAGCGACGTGCAGCACGTAGTAAAGGCGGATGTGAGAAAGCAAACTTACAATTAACAATTTCAGGTTTCATATCTGTAAGCTGATCATTGCCTCAGGTAACAAATGAAACGCTTTCCCACGAGTCGAGATACTCATAAGCTATTCGCTTTAGTCGCATGTGTCAGTTATTTTGCTTGGACGCCAATTTTTTACACTTTGTGTAAATAAATAATTCTCGACTTGACATGTCCTTTTGTACGATCGATTTTACCCAAAAACAACACTCATTTAGGTGCTAAGTTTATTTGCGATACAATTTCACCTTTGACCCCTCGATAAAATCGGTATTTTACAATTGCCGGTTTTTAAATTGACCCGTTTAGGGGAATTCTTTGTCCATTAGCATAGTAAAACTTGGCTGGTCATTATAGTATTTGGTAAGGCGATTTTATTGGTGGAAAGAAGGGTTGAATCATACGTCACAATAAGATTTGTATCGTATGTAAACACTCGTAAAGTAGGGCGCGACAAGGGGGGACTTGAGAGGTCTGTTAGAAAAATAAAATAAATTTATAAATGTGGAGTATTTAATATGATCATGGAATTATAATTCTTTAAGAAATTCGAGGGCCAGCAGGTACATAGCGAACGGCGCACAAGACTAAGAAAGCCGTTGGGGAGTTGAGCACTTGCTCTGGTAGACGATTTAAACTTTTAAAAGGCTTCGTGAAATCATGTTCATTCATTTACACCCGTTTCACCGTTTTTTTACAGTATTATCAAGGGATGGCGGGTGGTTGGTATTTTAAACGTTTATTAGAACGGACACGCGCCAAAAATTTGTCAAAACAGCTGGCAAGGGGGAACCGTTTACCGAATACACAAACGACATGGAACAGGTTCGTTGCGCACAGCAGATGTCCCGTTGTACGATACAAACAAACGTTCAACAGTGTAAATAAAAGGTGTACAGTAGACGGCGTGGACAGTGATTTAGACTCGGCGAGACATTAACCTTGAAGGCCCTCATTAAATATATCACAAACTAGCAACAACGACCTGACCTAGCCCAGGTAAACCTTATCCAGATAATATATATAGATTCCTATTTTGACCGTTAGGGCCGTTGGATATGTCATAAGTTGGTGATTTCATTCCCTCCGGCCCCAGACCAGAGTAACATACAAAGTTTGCTAAAATATTATTCAATAATTGTTAAGAAAATATGGTGCTTTCTTTCGTATTCTGATTTCTGTTAATCTTATACATCATATGCTGTAATGTACGTGGTAGACTGGTCATTACAAAGTCATACATCCGACAATTTTCCTTGTTTCTCCTACTCCTAACATGGCGTATACAAAAAAAGGCCGCAATCCATCTAGAAAATTCAGTCGTAACTCTTCCCTCTACTGATGGAAAACCGCATTTAATAAATTAATGATGATCCTCTCGGACGGATTTCAATGTAACAAAGAAAGAGACGTGGTACTGTGAAGTTATTCACTGATTAGGGTATTGTTTTTGTTTACATATTTCTTTCGTGTACAGTTTAATAATTATATCCTTGTCAAGCAGTGTTATACCGTGGGAAATTGCCTGCGGGCAACAGTGTCATCTGCTCGTGGGCTCAGTGCGTGTCTCGTGTTGGTTAAAATAAACGTTATGTTCTTTTCGTAATGGGTAAGATAACACGAGATTTTTCATCTAACTCCCATCGTCTTAGATATGCTTCACGTCAGATAAAGATCTATCTATTAGCTATGATTTATTTGCCCATAGGTCTGCATTGTTCTGATCGATATAGATATAGAGCAACGTTCGGTCGTGTGGCCAAATTTCTCAAGGAATTTTACCGGCATCTTCGCATATTTTCACATGCTGTTATTTATATACTTCTATTCTATTCTATGCTACATACACTCCTTGTTGCAACAACACAAAGTTATAATCCTTTCTCAATGACGAATAACTAAAAAAACGAGCTAGCTTAGTTTTAATAATACTGTACTCGACTGTACTGTACAGTCACTAACTATTGAAGGATGTGGTACTTATATAATATAATCTACCGTAATTACTTTTTTCTGTTAGTTTAGATCGATGGATTTCAAGATGATGATGTGATGATTGGTTCAATCGTTTCACAGCATTTTCTTTCCGATAACTGATAAGTTATCTAAAATTTAGATTTAAATTACTATTCCACCGGTAATTTAAAAAACATATAATGAATAATTATTTCTTAACACAAAGTTTCGATCTCCCAAGCACATTATAAAGAGATATCCTGAAACCGTGATAGTTAATTACCAGTAGATAATTGCGGTTATTTTGGATCGCCGGAAGAACTCTCCTATTAAAAGATGGAATACGTATTCACACTATAACGTATAATAATGTTTCTCAACGTGTGAGGTAAGGTACCCTTGAAGGTAGCAAAGAACACCAGGCATCTGTTAGAGCACCTGGTAAACAACTTATTATTAATATATTTGTCATTATAATGTATGGACGGGTGGAGGATTCTAAAAACTTATAATAATTCTTTGACATTCTTAACGTGAAAAATAAATCGCTGGATTGCGCTCCTTTGTCAAACAATGACATACAACGTACAAAAACTTAATTCAGGTTATTCACACCCGATATAAGTAAATACACAACAAATCATTATGTAAACAATGACCGGCACTGAAATAGTACGTGAAACGTAACGTGGGAATTTAGCTTTGACACATGTATCAACTTCCAAGGACAAAGAGGACAATGTATACAGTATATGTCGAAACGTAGGGAGTACCTGTTTTACCGTGGGAAATAATAATATCGCATTCATACAGGGTTCTATTAAGCTGGGTAGGATATAGATATACATACGAAAAACTTTTCCTAACCGCAAGGATGATGGTACTTGACATTAAACCGCAAAGTTTTATCGGACCGGAAGAAACTTAAGTGCGACTAATGCGACATATGCATTTTACCATACACGAATTGTATAGGATCAAGATCGTCATTCAAAGAATCTGCTGGGTTCAGACCAAATCAGTGATCCTATTTCATGACACTACAGATATCTGCCGTAGCAGGCTCTACAATAAAGTCGTTTCGTTAAAAAATGGATGCGAAAAATGAAGAAGCAAATATTGGACCTATTGTACAATTGATTTCGTTTAACGTTGTTAGTTGAACTTTCCAAGAACCTATCAATAACGCTAAGTGGAGACCTGCTAGTTTTGAAATCATATGCAAATGAAAGTTAAAGTTATGATTATAGATGAATATTGTTTCACATATTTTACGTATACAACGGGTAGCCCGGTGAAACAACTCACCATTTAGTAAGTACAATGTATTTGATTGTGAATTGTGATGATTAAACCTCACAGATATGCTACTACGAGTGTTAGTAATATCTCAACAAAGAGTCTTAAGACAACACAGAGAAAATCTCTGTAACACAACACGTGGATGCAGCAGGTTACGCACCAGACTAATACTGTATACAATAGTCAAACTATATAATATTCCACAAGGTATTTGCACAGAATGTTCAGACTTGGGTTGGTAGTTAATATATCAATGAACTTTTAATATACAATATATAGTAAGTACAGTCATTTCCAGCCAATGTAAATTAAAGTGTGTACACACAACTAAAAGCGATAAAACAGTCTTGTAAAGGCAATCATTTTTGAAAAATCATAAAAATACAGGACGCTACATTTATGAACTTCCAGAATACCCACAGAACTGGTAATCGTAATTTTATGTGCTATGTGCCGACAACAATTTTTTTCAAAGCAAGCCGTGAACGCCGAAAGGTTGGGAATAACTGGCACAGTAAATGACATGAGAAATCGTGTTGAACAAGCCACTTTGTCGCGTACTCGCTCGCATTGGTATGTTTAATTACAAGTTGTACATCTCACCGAGAGATATGTTCGCCGCTATAAACAGCTATGCATACATTATGTTATTAAACCCCCATCTATGTATTTTACAGTAATTTAGGGACATACACTCGCGTGGGGTAACAAAATTCAACACAGATATACATTACTCTTTGTAAGGTGATTCCAGAAATAGCAGGACCCCCTAGCCACGAGAATTTGACTATCGTGAATTCCTGCATAAGGTGTGTGTATATTTTTATATTGGATCTGTGTTCATCCCCACAAGGAATGAAATATGTGCAGTATGCGAAAGCCATGTTCGGATTTTTAGGATTTCATATATTTGTACATTGATATATTGATATCAGATCATAATGTTACTATCATGACATCATATCATATCATGAATCATAATGCTTCTTTTTGAATTGAACTTTTCATGTCTCAGGATATAGAAATTGTATTTATTTTACATCTGCGGTACTAATTTCAATTTATTGATGGCAAAATGATACATATTTATACTTTGCAGGGATTCTACTCCAACTAATGTTATTCATACCAAGATTCGAAAATATTTAAAACCTCAAAGACATATACGAGGGGATAGTCTCTTCTTGATACCAATAAGTGGTTGATATCATCAAGTGAGGGATATGAATATGACCTAAATATTTTTAGGGACCGATTGATATTGATAACAATACCCAATTGTTAACATTTTCCTTATCACTGTTCATAACTAGCCAGGATGCTTATACCTTTGTAACAATTGCTTCAACTGACCATGGTGGTAGAATATGATATATGACTCTCACTATGGTGGGTTACTAAGGACGAACGGATAACAATTGTCTGTCGTATGACCATAACTATGTCGCTCTAACTAACCAAATAACTTACAGTGACCATATACTACTTGTGAATGTGAATGTAACTGCGATGACCTATTGACCTCGGCGTTACTTAACCATGAGCAATGACAGTGGTTCCGTGCAAACCATATTCAATGACCAGCAATAAACGGGAATTTCGCATTACACTAGTTGAATTCGAAGCATTAAAGTCTCCTCCAATGCAATGTAATAATCAACTTGCAATGTCACATACCTTTGAATGCAATGCTTGGAACGCCTTTGCAAGAAGCCCAGATCATACCTATAAGCGCTATTAATATCTCTGTACGTTATAAGCCAATGCAGAGTCACGGTAATTAAGTATGTCTGTATAGGATACGAAAAGTTTCATCGTTCCCCAGGGACTGGATACACGTCGTGTTCACGCTCAACGCTTAAACTTTGGAGACTAACAACGGACTGTGCAGAATAATTACGAAAATGTTGTGCAAGTCCTACAATTCTTGCACAACAAATGCAATGTCGATAACAACTCAAGGGTTGGTTTATTCCTTAAAAATGGATACTCATTACCATACATGCTCAAAACACAAAAGGGAATCTGCCAATTCGAAATTTCTTCCAAATGATTTTATACTTCCTACTTCATTTCATTCCTATTCAAAATCTCAAAGTAAGTTGGCGTACAGGGTGTACATGAAGTTTATGTTAGGTATGTTAGGTAATATATGTGTATGTGTCCTAGGCCACAGGCTTGAGAACCTGGGCTTATACTACCTATATGCGTATCAGAAGATCCGAATGTCAAAACAGAGATAGGTAGGGTACAGTTAACTTAGTAAGGGAGGCTATAGTGAACATGGTCGGTTGTGGAATTCGTTTCATCTACGTCAACAGACCAATTAAACACGGAAAGGATGCCGAAACGAACCGAAGCATGTAAACCTCTTTGTGTCATCACAAATCAGCGATTTCAACAAGTAACGACTCATTTTAAGCTTATGAAACAGTTTCTATGGCCTACCCATGAGCATGTGTATTAAACCATGTCTAAACCAAACGCTTCAATGTATTATTATAAATAGACCTCATTGTAGACTGCTTAGTCCATTTGCTAAAGTGGTGTTCATTGCGTTTAAATGTCAGCAAGTTACTCTATTTCCAAACTGCATTACTTTCAAAAACCACACATCAGTACACAAAGATCCAAATGTGTCCTTCCATCACACTGGAACTCAGAAATTCATTCGCAGCCCCAAGTCAGTCTCATAACTCCGTAACTTTGTAATTTAATAATAATGTAACGTGGTTCGGTGTTGAAATTGCTATTAGTGAACCACAAGGTCTGTTTATATCACGCGCTCATTCCAAAGGTATTTTAATCTTATTTTTTATTAGTTTCTTCGGTTGCAGTGCATTCTAGTCGCTAGATAAATCAACTGTAGAGATTTTGAGAGTTACCACCACCAATATTTGGCATCGTTTACCGACTTGTATCCCAATTGTGTAATTTATTGCGGTAGGGTGCAGTTACCAACATCATTTAATACTTGGTAGTCTTATGAACTGACATCTCTACCGTCGCGACCGATCAACGCCGGTAATTTTCGACACTGTAGCCGAAAAGGACACTCACCTTCGACAGCAATCCAGTCAGTGTTACGACGGTCCAAAATTTCGTAATTTCCATCGTTGACACTATCGCTGAAGTTGTTCGGTTTTTCAGTAAATCCCTTTGCGAATTGATTTCGCAAGTACAGTAATCCTCGCAAAATGAAATTCAGTATTCCTTCGTTTTTAAACTGAACATACTAACTCGTAAAAATATCTGTTTTTGCAAAATCTTTCTCAAGTAAACTACGAGTTCTCGTGGTCGCTTAACGACGGAATGACGTCGCCTGTTAGATCACAATGCTAGATAGATGACGTAAACTGAAATAACAAGAGGGCGCAAAAGCAAAAAATAAAATTGATGGAATTAGTCAGAAAATCAACTTGGAATTGTTCAAATTTCAGACTGATAAAGCTCGACCATGATAGTAGTAAACTGGGGAGGCTGATCTGAAAGCTTATCTCAGCTAAATGCAAACAAAGTTGCGGCAAAAATATGAGCCTGTGTGCCAGGATAGAACACACTACTCGTAATCAGCAAGCAAAATATTGAAATCAATTTTAAACATTATAAAACTATCCGATAGACTCTTCCTAAGTAAACTGCTTCTTCTGATCTTTACATCAGAGCCAAATGAAACTTTGAACTAAATTTAGAGTTTCAGCTTGTCTCTCACACCGTCTCACTTCTTTGCTCTAATCTCCCCCTCTCTCTCTATTACGGTAACGTCGAATAATTTCTATTGTCTCAATGCGGCACCTACCGGATATCTATACGGGATATCCAACGCCCTTTGTAATGACTTAACGACCATGCTATTAAATCCTAGCCGGTTATTTTAATAGAACTGGTGACACGCGTGCTAATCTTTTATGACAAGGAGTGTCTAAACACATTAATTCAATGGATATCAAGGGATGCATTGTATTGTTATTATGCAATTGTGATCATTGGTAAAATTTGCAACCTGTAGCTGACACTACAGCTGGCCTTAGACATCGGTTTAGTATTAACTCAATTTAAATAAGGTACTGCTGTTATAAATTGTTTAACCACTTAAATCATTGAAGTAGGCCACAAGTAAGAAAGTTTGTAAGACGTCCTCTCGCCAGTTGAATAATATAAAATATGAATGGCAATTTATAATGACTTAACATAAAATGAATCTAATTTCCCACGGAATATTTCTTACATGATAATTCCCGACATCAGGCTTTCTACATAGATATTATTTCTGCAGAATTAATTTTCTTACATGCAATTTTTTCATTCTAGTCGAACCTGAAAATTTCCCATTCAAGAGACAAAAGCTAAACGTACACGGCAACCTGAACCCCTAGAAATGTCGCAGTTGATAAAATATACAACATTAGGAAAATGTCGCCATTAGGAATTCACCGTATGCAATTGTCCCTAACACGAACCACTGAATCTTTGCGTTATTAAATACTGTTTCGAATTTATCAAAAACGGTATTTTGACTACGATATTTTATTTCAGTATTTACAAGACATATATAGGTTGATATGCATGCAGTATATACAAATAATTCAACTGAGTCCAAATACATGCAGTTTGATTTGTGCTACGCATTTATTTATTACAGCATTGGGGGGTTATAAGCTCTAAACTTCAAATAATAGTTAGCACTTATATTGCTCTATCGCATTTTTAACGAATATACGGTAATCAGAAAAAATATGACCATTTGAAATAAGCATAATACAAATACATGCAGTATATACAAATTATATAACTGAATACAAATATACAACTAAATGAATATAGAAATAAACACAATAAAGAATTCAGCATAGCGAGACTCTAATAAAGACAGCAATTATGCTTGTGACATCACTTTCATGAGCGAAAGTATGAAATGCAGAAATTCCATGAAATATCTAAATATGATATTGGGGCTGACTTTGCATGGAATGCTGGGTTTCCTGCTTTGTCTGATAAGCCTTATCAGTGGCGGCTCGTGGAAAACTAGAATGGGGGGACAGCATATCTTTGCATTTAATGTCAGCCGGGGAAAGTTGATACTCTGTGAATACTTCACTGAGTTCACTCTACTTTCCATTGACACTGTTTGTCAGAGGGTAAGTAAAGTAAATGGATGGATTTCATATGCCTGTAAACCGTATTTCGGATTGAACCCTAGATAAAATTCAACCAGATCTCTTCCTCTAATACTGCCACTGTACTGCTGAGGATTGAAGTAAGCTTCAACTTTTTGTACAGTCTTTGGAAAGTTACCTTTACCATATAATTTGATGCGCCCATTGCAAACCCGAATTCCTCTACACATCCTCCTTTTCGTGGTCATACTTTTATCGATAACATAATTATGAACCACATTCGAGAAAGAATTTGGATCCTTGCAGTTTACAAGCCATTCAATCGGATTTTCCATTTGACAGTATGGTATAAATGTATCTCGGAGCTTTTTCCTCAAATTATTCGACTTTCTCCAGTGTGCCATATAAGCTCTGTAATCCATTTCTTCGTTTATGGCCTGAACTGTTACGATAATGTAGCGATAAAACGTGGATAAGGGGTCTGCTTCGTGCCATTTTTCAAATGTTCGAGCTACGTTTTCTAGTGTAGAAACATGAGAAGCGCCAACCGTGCGAATTGCTTGCAGCCATTCTACCATATACATTGAACTCTGCAGATTCCAGTGGTGAGCGTCAATATTCGTAACAATATTTGTGCAAAGTTTCCTGTACTCTTTCAAGTGATCCAAGCATTTAACATCATAAATGCAAAACTTTGGGCTTTCATATGTAAGCATGTGCTCTCTTCTTAGCATGAATAGACGGTATTTATCCGACTGGATTACATCTTTTTCACCCGTCGAATTATTGATCCTCTGTTTATCATATGCAGAGCGGAACTCGGAAACGCATTTATTAATATCTACCGAAGATATTTCAAGTTTCTGAGCGTTTTCTAAACAATGCTGAAGCAGAAGATCACACAGAATGAATGATTTCAATGCGAAGATTGAAAGAGCTTCGCGGTGACTATCAGCAGAATTACTTCTTCTAGTTGCAAGGCCAATGATGTCAAGTCTGACATTGATCTCTCCGAGGTAACTGCAACCAAGGATACGACAATGCCTAGAAGTCTTCTGAACCTGCTGGAAGTACTGAATAGCATGATATGCGCTTTCTAGTATTTCAGGAATGGCGATTTTGCTGTTACCATCCTCAGAAGAAGTAATGTCGAATTTTATTTGGAAGCGTACAAAGTTTCCGTTCATGTTTAGTATTCTATGTAGAACAGCATTATCATTGTTTGCTCCTGAATTCCTGGCTTTTTCGAAAGATTGACTTGCTTGAATAAAGTCACCTCGCAGTGCGTGTAATCTTCCAAGGTGAGCATGAAATTCACCATTTCCAGGACAGCATTTCACAAGTTCTTCGAGGATGAGTTTCTGATCTTCACGAGATCCTGTTTCTTCAAGAAGGTACGACATGCAATTTCCTTCGAAGTCCATACAATGCTGATAATCTTTCTCGATAAAGATGCGAGATAACAGCTCATCAATAGACACTGGTAGGTCAGTCTTATCGACCTCACTGCCAAGACTCTTTATTAGCTGGATGAAATCAATAACTATGTTGCAGATTTTCTTTCCAAGTGGAATTTCATCTTTTTCAACTTTCCATGTGCGTATACATCTAGCCATTCTGTAGTGACAAAGTCGCAATGCACCAAATTGATCCTCAAGTATTAGATTTCCGTATTTATCAAGATTGTCTTCCCCATGCAGTAACGGAGTAAGTAGCACACGAGGAATTCCACAATGCCCGTAATAATATGCGAGATATAAATACGTTAGAAGTGTATTTATCGCTGGTGGAGATTCAGCTAAGACTCTCTGTACATGCTTCCAAATATCTGGTGAATCATGAACATGGGATAGAGCATCCGTTACGTAAGCTTCACATATGATCATGTATTTCAATCTTGATTCGAGCTTTTTTGCAAGTTCAGGAAATTTAATTTTAAATAACCTTCTTTCACCTTCTGTCATTTCTTTTGAAAGCCGTACTGCACGTGGATTAGACTCACTGCATTCGGGTTCCTGAAACCTCCTCTGCGAGTGCAATATAACAAGGTGCTCGTATCTGCAACTGTTAAGAATAGTCTCGGCGTTTGGTGTGCTGCGTCCATCAATAACAAGGACCACAGGCATTTTGGTTTTGCCATGCAAAAGCTTTATACTTTCCTCTACCGACTTTAACTCATGTTCCCTTTCCTTGAGCATTATACAGATAGCGTCATATCTCAGCTCCCACAGAAGCATTCTGGCCAAAGTTGTGCCGCCCGTACCAGGTGGATGATATATCGGAACTATTCCCGATTTTCCCTCGCGAAGAAAGTTTTTTTGAATATATTCCTTCGCTCCTTTCATGACATCTCTCTCTATACAGAATTTCGAGCTCGCTATCACATCGAAGTCAATCACACCACCCATTAAAAACTCTCTGCCCTTTTGATTAATCACATCATCAGAAATTTTATCTGTACTATCCCGTATCATTACCAAGTCGAAGCAGGAGCATAGAGATTTGTATTCCTTGGTGGAGAAAACGAAATTACTGAGGGTTTTGTCGAAATTCTCAACCCGTGCTGGTAAACGTAGGGATCGGTCATGTTCAGATACTGAAAAACGACATTAAGTGAATAAGTACACTACAGTACTGTTATTTGTAATATAGCGTTTTGTAGTTGCCATTGTTATCAAGTGTGAAAAAGTTAGCCACAAGTCAAGTAAACCATTAGTGCTGCTAATAGACTCATCGAGCCATTCAATTCAATTTGAGTCACCCGTTATTAAAAGCTGAGACAAACTCAGTCCTTAATCACAAGGCAAATTAATGTAAGGCCAATTGGCCATTTGTCTTGTCTGTGACACCCCTCAAGTATTTCTTCGTAAAACCACTTTCTAATGCAACCAAAACTGAATATTCAATAACTTACAAGATGGTCGCTCGACGCTTGTTATTTGACTCCTTACGCTCTTCGGTCTGGTCGCTTTAGCTGCTTGATATGGAGCTGAAAAGATATATAGTGACTGAAGACTAATATATTATGTTGTACTACATTGTAAAATCCCACGCCATTGTTATTTTACAGACTCCTTATTATCAGGCTCAAGTCATCATATTTAAGGCACTCGTCGCTTAACGATCGTTAAAGTCGGTAAGTGAGAAGTGCTTGTAATACATTCGAAAACCATTTTTGATAACGCATTCAAAATTCAAAAAATACGTTAGGTGGCGCTAGTGATCAAATTTAGTTTGCTCATAACAAAAGTTCGAATTTCTGCCCGAGAGAATACTTGCAAAAAACATACTTGCTGATGTGGAACCACTAGGCTCTCGCTGTGATTGTTGATCAAGGTTGGATGATATACGTTCTATTTCATCTTCCAGATCCGGACGTTCAATTGGTCTTGATTGACGGTGTACATCTTTAAATAAGATAATTATAATATTACAAGGAAGTAAGAGTAAACACACAGGGGTAGGTTGGCCTTAAGAACATTTGGAGAATGCCCTGAGACTGCTGCTATAAAAATAGGTATGGGCTGGATGAAAACTACTGAAAAAAAATTGCCCTGGAAAACTACTGTCTACATCCCCCTGCTAAATATCAAACAGTTGCCAATGACGTCGCATTATAATTATGAAGTCATGGAAGTTATAGCTGTAGACTACTTGTTGGGCCACTTTATGTTGTGAGCCTAGTAAGTAAAGTATTTCCCGGAGCGGCTTTAGGACCCAGTTAACTACTGACAAGGGGCCAATTCTTTCAATTCAGAAACAAAGACAAAAATTTTAGACTTGACCGCAAGGAATACGATAATCCTGAAAAGTGATACAGTTCGTGTCCTAGAATATTTTTTATCACCACAATTTTACGCGCAATATTCTTATATAATTTTACTATACTTGATTTTACCTGTAGTGAAAGTATCATGTTCAAGAATATCTCCAGTTTTTGGGCGATACTTGGGTTCAAATCTCAGCATGGCTTCGATCACTGCTTTAGCTTTCTCAGCGTTTGGAAGTAAAGTGAGTTGGCTCAGGTCGCGATATACGTTTTTCTTTATGTTGCTGTTCCAGTCATCCGGGTCTTCACCGAAAGGGTGTTTTCCCCTCGACCAAAGAAAATAACATGTTAAGCCCAGAGAGTAGACATCAGCGCTCTTGGACAATTCGTCTCGATTATAGGTTTCCGGTGCCCTGTACCCATCAGTCCCCGCGCCGGGGTTTGTGACTTTGGTAACGGATCGACCTCTGGTCATTGGCTTGCTCAGACCGAAATCAGCTATTTTCAAAAACTTTTTATCACGTGAAAATAAGACGTTGTGAGGCTTCAGATCTCGATGGATTATGTCGTTTTCGTGGATGAAGCCAAGTCCAGACACGATTTGTTTTGCTTGGGAAATGCTAAGTTTAGGATCAAAGGGGTCGTTGTTTGTTTTGCTTTCAGTGATATATTCATGCAGATTTTGTTGATGACAGAGTTCCATTGCTATATAGATGTGGGTCGTTGCTTGTTGCTCGTATTCATCCGAATAAATAATGGACACCACATTTGGATGTTCTACTAGCTTAAGAAGATGTCTTGCTTCTTGTATGTTTCTATCGCTCCAATCTAACAACTTTATTGCTATTTTTCGCGTTCCAGTCGCCTTACTAACTTGTTCGCCATAGAATACGGGACTGAATGGTTTGACCCTTTTGTTTTTCATCATCCGGATTGAATCAGAAAGGGGCACTACAAAGAAAACAGAAAACTGTATTTCAACCTGTAATGAAAAAATGCTTCCTGATTTGAAAACAATTTCCATTCCGAACGAGAAATGTTGTCTTGTAGCAGTACGGGTCGGTGTTCCGACATTCGATTGTACAGGAACGATTTATTGCTGTACTAACCTTAACCTTAACCTTAACCTAAATTTAATCATAATTTGTGAAAATACAAACTCATGTTTGATTTGAATATTCCAGAATCTTTCCGGTATCGGTATTAAAATATGTAAACCCACCTAAATGTCAATTTTTCAAATCACCCATGACTTGGAGATTCTCACGTAATTATGTGAATACGTAATTATGTTGCGTCGTTTTGAAAAACCTACAGAGTATCAATAACTCACTCTAAGTACAAATTACACCAATTTTTTTACCTTATCTAGTGTTAAATTATGTACTGCTAAACATACCTGTGTCATCTTCCATCCGGGGCTTACTCTTGCGGAGTTCATTCCCTCCTAGACCATAATAAAAATACAGTGAATCTTTGACGTAAAGTATAGAATAGCAGTATACCAGAGAATAGGAAATATCAAGCAAAATGTTCGATTTAACGCCAATATTGGGGTTTGTACAATATCCCAAAGCATAAGTGACACCAAACAAGTTGAAGGAACGATGAAATACATTATATTGAATGATATTTTCAATCAATATTGTTTGTAAACGATTTTAATCCCCATATCCCATTTTGCTGTACAGCATTTTGCTGTTACCCAGGTTTATCCTTATGTGGTAACATAAGTTGTTCAAATTACTAGTGCAGATTTTCAACTTAATTTATCAAACATACCTGTAGAGGTTTGTCCTTGTTGAAAAGTAACTGGACCATAGTATTCTGTGAAATGTAATATATAGATATCAGCTCCCGAAAGAACGAGTTAGCTGAGCTATTGCACAAGTCAATCTAACAAAAGTGAAGAAGTTCCGTACCGTAGTTTGATCTTACTCCTCCCATTTGGGATCCTTGGAAGTTTCCCCCACTCACATTGACAGCTAAATAAAGTAATATCAAAGATAAGAAGGTACTACACAAATTCGAATATAAATGCTAATTAATATAAAGTCTAATTTGTTTCTTTATATAAATTTCGGAATGTGAACATAAAAAAATAACTTGTGTTTATCAATGAACAGCTACTTTATAAAATAAAAACTTTAACGAAGGGAACGAACCGTTTTGTGGAATTGCCACTTGAGCATCTTGAGCATCTTGAGCATCTTGAGTCCTCTGTATTTCTTGGTGATCGTCGTGATGACGTCGACGTGATGCTGTTCCAGCCAATGAAACTTGTCTCTCTACAATTCAGAGTGAGAACCGTTATTTTCGATTGTTTGTAAGTCTATGTTTACCGAAACTACTTACCGTTAGACATGTTTGTTCTCCTCTGTTTATATTTCAACTCTCAGCAAAATAAATTTTCGTTACATTATAGCAATAAATGATAAACTAATATTCTATGTACACCATAAGCGTCACGCAAATGGGATAATTTTACTATAAAGCAATTTTCATCGTATTGCGAAACTTCTGTCGAAATAAAGAAGTTGGGAAAGGTTAATTGGAAACTGAAAGTCAAATTTTCTGGTTGTCAAAGTACTATGAGATATAGCACATATGCTTTTTTAATCGAGTGATATAAATTTCTTAATGTAATCAGTCTATGTTATTGAGACTTGATTTAGAATATATATTGAAATGTGTAAATTAGATATAAAAACCTCCTGATTGAACTGTGTTTTGGTAAGTACCGCGCCAGGCACGCAACACAAAGGTTAATAAGCAACAAGAATATCAACATCGAACAAAGGGTACTGATTTATGTCTTACGTAGCATAGCATGAATATAATAATTTTAATTTTATTTCTTGCTCGCCATTACCTAACTATTCCCGTATTTATGTCTATTGGCTGATGTCTGCTCATTTCTAAACTATTTTCTGACTCTGGTCTCTCCGTTGGACCAGTCTGGCCATTCTCCATTGTATTTAACTCTATTCTTACCGGGTGTTTAATTTAGACATATTGAATCAAAATTTATTATAAAATCGGATAAGAATAAATCCCAGAATGAAGTTAAATAAGAGCAGAAACTAAACGACAATACACGCGCTAAACATTGCTAGGAACATACGTTATACTAATGAAGCAGTGTGAGTGGAAAAAAAGACAGTTGCCCTACTCTTGATAACAAACCATACAGCTACTTGTACAACTGCTGATGAGTCATTCATGCTTGCAGCTATTTAGTACATTACCGAAAAGTTTAGCTGGTCCTTGTTCGGCGGTTTTATTAAGGCTGAATTCTCAGTTAATCTCTTACACCTTCAATAAGCAATTTAAAGAATATTTCTTTGACCTTCATTGAAAAGACGAAGTGGGAAAGACCTTAGCTATGTGCCTATATTGTTCAAACGCGACGAAGCGTACTAAGCCGACACATAGCGAAAGCTGTTGCCAGAACAGCGTATATCCTGGTAAAGTACATACGCATGTGTTCACAGGAAATGACACACAGAACGGCATGCAACTTATCTAACCAACCTGCATCTGATCTTGAAAGTACCCTAGTATAACTCTCGGTTAAAAAAAGATAAGAACGTACATACATATGTGTTTAGAGGTTAGTATTAGTATATACATAATTTAAATTGCATTTTTGGACGTCATAACAAATCATCGCTGCTGTTGTGGAATATGAAGGACGTGCTAATCTATGACGTCTCGGTGACGTAACAGGAGCGGAAATTACTTGAATTTGATACAGCCTCCATAGCCCACACGCTACACTTTGAACAGAGCGAGTACATGCTTCAGGAAATAAGAACCACATCTCAAATAAAGTTCTATTAACTGTAACTGGGTAGAAAAATGCTATACGCTTTCTATATTACAGTACGTTTCGCCTACAGGACTATAATCATGGCAACACTGATGCGCCAACAGGCAAACACAAGAGAAGGCACATCAAGAGGTCCAGCGACACTCGAGCTCAATTATTATATGGAAGTAAGACACACGTTACAACTATAATCCAGAATGTTAATACAGGTAGTGATAATTATTAGTTAATCAAAAATCACAACAATTCTATGAGCCTCGTCTCTCTACATCAAGAGACTGCTCATTCCTCCGAGTCTTTTCTTACTTGCCGAAAGTCTAGCCATTATTTACAACGCCTCGTATATTAACTCATATATTTCTCTATAATTCTTAGACTATTTAATTGTGTTGTGATCTTGAATCTCAGATTTGTAAAATCCATACACAAAAATGTGTCTACGACAGTAAGGATAGCGGTAACAAATTGATCCAACATCCAATCCTTACATTCAAATAGAGAGTAAAACCATGATTTGTGCTACGCATTTATTTATTACAGCATTGGGGGTTATAAGCTCTAAACTTTGAAGATTAGTCAGCACTTATATTGCTCTATCATACATTTTAACGAATATACGGTAATCAGAAAAATATGAAAATTTGAAATAAGCATAACTATACGAAGCAACAATATCACCGAGGAGTAAGTTACAAGTAAGAAATCTAATTGCTACCAATTGATAAGATCATCAATTTCTTATCCCTAGAATGAACAATATATACATGTACTGTAAGTCCTCAAATAAAGCTGTTTAGTTATAACGCTGATTAGAAGATAATTGTAAAAAAACAACGTAAAATCATGTTAGTTTTTTTGGTTTGTACATGAATAGTGGTAGGACTTGCTTTCTTAAGTTATCTCGGTTCTCATAAGCGCTAAACATGTACTGTGTATATCATTGGGCCTACGGTAGGTTTCGTTGAACGTCGCACTCTCCAAATACGTTAATTGGTAATGTACTGTTCATATTCGATGCTGAGATATTTACAAGTCTCCAGTGGACATCTAACTTATTCTAACGTATAGAATGTCAGCAATAACACACTATAAGAAATACCAGTAATAAATGGATTATCTCTACCACCAATTCGACTGCAAATATTTTCTGAAACACAATTCAATTAAAATGATTCTCTATCTCATATACATATTCTAGGTTAAGTGATGGAAAATCATATGAAAGTAGTATCAAGAAGTTTGTGTCACTTATTTAGAAAAAAAGTATCCCGGATGCAAGCATTAGATTATCAATGCCTTAAAAACACCCCCCGAAAGCCCAGCAAATGATTCGAGTCACTAAGTGCTATATGTTATGGTATTTTTACAACTAGGGCATTCTGCTTTTAGTGTTGAATTATCTTTTCCCAACTTTGGTATTTCGACTGAGGTTTCGCAAACGTTGCATTCCTTTTTAGCCAGCTTCCTAACTTGATAGGCTTCTGCACCGTGCTTTGGGTTGAAACCCAAATAAAATTCTACCCTCTGCTTCTGTTTCACCTCATACGTGTAGAATTCGTAACGGTGGGGATTGAAAAAGACATGTATCTCTGGTTTATGCCTTCCATCCAGAACAATATGGCCTTGGTGAATCTTGCATTGCTTAACAGTTCCACTGCAAACTCGAAGACAGGTGACCTTTTCAGTCGATTTCCAAAATTTACTTTCCCATTCGCCTAGCCTGCTGTAGTAAATACTGTTATTGAAAAAATGGCCTTGTTCACAGATGGCAAGCCACTCAAAGCATCGATCCATCAAAAAACGTGGTATCATGGGTTCACGAATAAGCTCATCCCTAAGCTTGCTGGATTTCTCGCTGTAAGCGTTACATACCTGACTACTAGGTCCGCATATTGCAACAAGAGTAGTCAGAACGTAGTGGTAATAAGTTGAAAGTGATCCTCTCTCTTTTCTGCAATCCCATTTCAAAACCATTCTTTCAACTTCGGTAAGCGTATATTTCTTCGTCAAGAGAGGGTGTCGGATCGCTTGTAACCAGTCTAACATGTCGTGAGATATGTGATATTCACGGTTGACCTCTAGTCTGGCATCCTCGAAAATTCCCTCGCAGAGAGTAATAAATTCTTCCACTTCTTCACGGTTGAGGTTGTAAACAAATGACTTTTTGTTATCTTTCCCATTCTCTCTTTTCATTTTCATTGCAGAAATGTGACACCTTTTGGAGTGAATCCCATCATTATTTCCGGCCCATTTTTTCAGAGCACTTTCTGTGCTGTGGAAAAACGCAATAAATTTGTTAATGCACATTTCGATATCTTTTAGAGGAACATTGCCGTTGGCCGAGTAGTAAATGCATTCCGAAATAAGATGGTCACAACGACTAAACGATCTCATAACGAATTCGTTGAGATTCTTTTCCAAAGCAGTCTGAAGTTGGAGTCCCTTTATCTTGTGATACAGCTCAGCAATTTGAATTCTTACTTCAAACTCTCCCAAGTAAATATAACTTGCACTCACTCCTTTTTGATAGTACTTTACGCTATTGCTAAACTGCGTGACAGCTTGATCAGCGTATTCTAAAATACGCGTGATACGCCAGTGTTCGCCACTGTTCTCTAGATATTCTTTTATTTCAGATCTAATCAGTCGACTTAGGTGATGACCATACATGTGATGAATTCGACACAAACCAGCATCTCCATGCTTTTGAGAATTTTCTGATACGTCTCTCAGTCTGACCTGGATCGCTTTTTTGAAAGATTCACCCGCTTTGATTGGCCTTTTTGTCCTGGCATAAAATCTTCCAAGATGAGCGTGAAAATCGGCATCGTTGGGAAAGCATTTCACGAGTTTCTCCAAAATCCGTTGTTTTTCGTCTTGCTGCTCTGTATTCTCAACTAGCCGGGAGTATTTTAATTTACTGACGGATTTAACCTTTTCTGGGGTGTTATTGTAGTTCCGTTTTATAAATATCCATGTCAAAATATCTTTAAAATAAATTGGCATGTTATTCGGATCGGATAAATTATCCTTAATGAAGTCGATGAAGTCTATTGCCAGTTTGCTGAGCTCTTGACAAGCCTTATCAGACAAATAGTTCCCTTTACTCTCGTAGTCAGTGCTGTCTCGTTTAACTAATACTTGCTCCAGTATTTCTTTTGCTACTGTGTAGTAAGAAATATTCCATTCACCGTTTTCATCTTCCGTGATAAATTTCTGTCCAGAGTGAGGAAGATCTTCAATCTCAACAATATCCTCGCTCTTCTTCCCGAGTAAAGAACCGCATAGCTTGCAAGGAAGACCGCAGTGACCGTAGTAATTTGCGAGAGAAAGATAAGCCAGAACTAATTGCCATCCCTCTAACTTCTTGCTTTTCCCGTTGATCCGGAGGTTTCCATGGACATATCTTCTTACACCACGAAAATCTGATTGATATGCTGTCAAGCCATATTCAAACATAGCGTGATCTTTTCCGAACTCAATTTCACTGGTCAAAGCCATTAGACGCTGTTTGGATTCTGGCTGTGCACGAGAAAATATGCCTGATAGTAAGTTCGCTTCGGATAAAGAAAGTCCTTCTGGCAACCAAATCTCACCGGTCTTTTTATTCCCATCTCCCGGCGATAACGAGTAGACTCGCTGAACGTGCAGAATCACAAGTCTCTCGTATCTGCAAAATTCCAATAGTGTTCTTGCATCGTGAGTGCTATTTCCATCAATTAAAAGAATTATTGGGAGATAAGTTTCATTCCGAATGAACATGAGCCTTTCCTTCACTTCTTCAATCGGAAACTCAGTTGCCTTCAGTTCAAGACAAGGTGCATCTTTTCTTAACTCCCACAAGAGCCTTCTTGCAAACGTTGTTCCGCCACTGCCCGGCTGGTGGTATATTGGAATGATGCCTGATTTTCCTGTCTCAATAAACTGCTTTTGTATAACTCTCCTTTTTTCTGCGAGTAAGTCCCTTTCAGCATCGTAGCATCCACTCGCTATCACCTTCCAAGATAGTTTCCCTCCCTTCAGATAATCCTTTCCCTTTTCACTAAGGGTATGTTTTTCCTCTGTTGTTACTTCATTCATGAGCAAGACACTTAAACAGACATTCAACCAGTTGTATTTCTCAGTTTGGATATCAAAACTTTCTTTGATTTTTTTCTTTTCCGAAAACTTGGGTATTGTTCTTTTAATGGAAACGGCACCTTTAACCTCGCAACCACGACCATTATTTTCACCTAGCCAAGCGCAAATTACTTCCAAAGGAACAACGATCACATTTTTTAATTTAAGTCGGGTTAACATTCTGCCAAAGGGGGCCTTGTCATTTGGTTTGATACCGACGCAGATCACACATTTGAAGCATTCAACAGACGCTTGCATGTAAAACTTGAGAATCGATATAAACTCCTCAAAATTGTTGTCTGAATTGCTATTTCGTGGATACCACAACACCAGCACAAAAGGGACTTTCCGACCTTGACAATATGTTGCCAAAGATTCACAATGTAACCTTATAATCTTAGCACTGATTTCGTATTCTGCAGGTATATCGGCGTTTGCAATGTTGCAATGCCCATTAATAAAAATCCAATTAGTGACATTTTCATCAAGCACCACCGACTTGTTTTCATCCACCGTATAATGCCTGCGCGACTTTAGAACAGATTCAACCTTGGATAAAAAGCCCTTAATCTCACTTTTAGGGTCGAAATCAAACACTTGCATCCAGGGAATTTCAGCAAGTGACTTTAAATCAGGATTATGCGACTTTAAATCAGCATTATTTTGAAATGAACTTGTGATTAAAACGTAACAATACTTCCTGTCAAACGGTTTTTTCAAAATTTTCAATCGCTCAATCTCACTCGCGAATTCTGTAAATCTTGCGGGGTCAATTCTTGGGGGCGTAGGAGGTAATTCCTCTTCAGATGGTTCCTCGGTGGTGCTGGAATCTGAATCACCTGATATGTGATTTGAACATGATATTTTATTTTTGAAACATACCGGAGTTTTCTGTACATAAACCCTGAACGATAGTTTGAAAAATAGGTATGGTATATAATAGGACCAATATGTCGCCCCTTGGCATTTCGAAAGGGCTCATTTACAGGAAACTCGGTTGAATTATACTGCCATGTTTCCCTTTTTTTAAATGTTACCGGAAGATTTCAAGCTGGTTAGTTCGATAGTCTAAATCAGGGCTTCGCAGGTCAAGTTGTACTACTTGCTGCTTAATATAACTACTTAATCTCAGTGTACCTAGTATTTGATATAAAGCGTACAAGAATACCACATCTCTATTTCGTTCATTGCAGTTTATCCAACAACTTTCACGAAGTGCATCATTATAATGAAATCCAACATTTTATTTTGGACCCCCTGTAATCACGCTGTGGACCCCAGGGGGTCGAATACATGAACACACAATGGAAACAAAAACATTACCTGGTGAGGTGGGTTTTGTTGAGTTTTGAATGAATTCCCTAATAGTGTTTGCGTAAAAGTTAGCTGTTGTCTTTCCTTTAGACGTTTTAGTTGTGAATTTTGACATCTGATCAGGAATTTTCGATTTACGATTCGCTCGAACAACTATCAATGTCGTTTTCCGCTCGAGAGAAGTGCTTAGATGTGATAGGTTAACTTCCGTCTCGAGTTTGCTCGTCATGAAAATTATTCTGTAAATCAATGTTTATTATTATCCACTCGAGGGTACGAAAAAAGTAGATACGCTGGAACAGAGACGAGCCAGGCGAAGAGACTAGAGGGGTGCTTGGGGTAATGCTTGGGTTTGTCCGATAATTTTGTGTATCAGATATTATATTCAATTATAACAGAGCCTGTAAATAGCATACCGAGCGTCAAGCGACAAAATAATGTGCAAGGATAATGATGAAGCTAGATAATCAATCATCCAACCAACCGCAACCATCATTCTCTGCAGGCCCCATATCATAATCCGTCCCTGCACAAGACCTAAAACTCACTTGTACTTTGCTGTCTCCGCGTTATCATCCAGACAAGAACCTTTATTGTGTAGATAAACTTTGAATCCATCTTCTTCCAAAAGCGCTTTTGTGTTCTTTCCGGTGGGGGTTACCGTCTGATCACAGATGATGACAATCTCCGATTGCTCAGAGGAATCTTTAGAATTTAAATCGAAATAATTGAAAGTAATCAAACAGATACATTACGTACATAAGAGTGGACATATTAGTACATCGTATTAATTACACCAAAACTGCTATAAGCTTTTAATTGCAATAAAAACGAGTGATGGCTATTAACGGTTATTTCAATATAGCAAGTGATCCATAGAGACTTTTCGGTGATCCAAAAATAGTGACGTGTATATTTGTTAAAATACGCGTAATTCAGTATTTAATACCATTGTGATGTCATCACAAACTAGCTGATGAGTACATAGATGGGCTGATGGAGATATAACGGGCGCTTATAAAAATACAATGTCTCTCTAGAATGGAATACTGAACAACTGAAATATTGTAAACTGATGCTGAGAAGTGCATGAAAAAGTTTAAGCTTTTTTCTACCTTGAAACGTTCCTTTCGGTTCTTCATAACGAGTTCGAAATCTATCCAGTAAATCGTAAATGTTTTTAACTGTTGCTGTTGAGCCTTTCCTATTTTTCCATATTTTACACATCTGGTATTTCCTCTCCTTAATATCGTTCGGATAATCACTCTCAGCATTTTCGATTTCCGATTCCCGAATATCTAGATACTGCCTAGCGAACACATTCCATTCGCGGTTTGAGATTGAATCCCCTATTTCGTAAAACGCTTTGCCAAAATTCGCTTCAGACATTAATGTCGCTAAAATATGTTCAATCTGTTAACTTTTAACTGTACATTAACAAATATTTGAGAATTATACGATATATTTTGTTATTAAACAATGCAATAGGGAGTAATGAATATAACAGGTACTGTTGAACTGAAATACTGACTCAATTCTATTTCCTTCTAATATTGACTTTCTACATGGTCTGGTACATATGATAAAACAAGCTTTTGATTGGTCCACAGGAACTGGGATCAGAGTTTCGGTAGACGAATAAATCAAACACTCACGTAAATCGCAAGAATTTAATTATTTGCAAAAGCACTGTAGATGTTTACTACGAGCATGCAAACACGATACAAACAATAGGGTTCAGATTACATTCCAACGACCTGGAACATATCTCCCTATATTGTTTTCATGTGACGGGGCATGTCCATGAGAGTTTGAAAACGTTACCAGGTATCAGTTTTACATTGAATGAATAATTTAGGGTTTAATGAAAACATTAATTAACGGTTTGAGCGGTCACTATACGGGTTGGACGTTAAGAGAAGAGTGCCTCATATACCACAGTTTAAACATGATATATAGGCGCCTATAAGACAACAATGGCATGGATTCTTTATTGTGTATTTTCAAAGCTGACGGTAACGGAAGATTAATAATCCGTGTGTAGAGGTTAAATATTGGTTCAATATACCGTACTGTCAAATGGAAGATCCAATTTTGAGTAACTAACAAGAAAAATATATTTCAATCCGGTCAAAGTTGAAAGTTCACATATTGGACCTGTCAATCAAACAAACTGCACACTCCGTCGGAAATAATAATTATAATTTTGGTTCTGCAATGAAAGATAAAATCGAGAGCAAATCGCAAGCTAAAACAGAAAAACCCGAACCTGGAAGCGGACTACGATCTGTGCGAACAACTTCTTTTTTTCGCGCCGTTAATTTCGAGCTTTATGCGAAACCGAACAAGTATGTTATGGGATTTGGACTTGTTGCAATAACTCTCAGTGTCGGTTACCTCGCTTATATGAACGCTACCACGGAAAATAAAAAAGACAGAAAGGAGGTTTACGAAGCATACAACATTGACGGCTCGAAATATACCGAAAGAAAACCCTCCAAGTGGGATTGAAGTAGTAGAACAATTTATTGTTGATTTTTTTGAAGCATTCCCCTTCACACACTCCAGCAAGTATGTTACTGCTGTACATTATACTTTTCTCGAACATACTCCAACAATTAGTACCTTATCTTGCTAAATTCATTGCTTCATGCTTAAATTATGTCCAATTTCATCCCAAAATGAAGCATGAGATCGTCTTAAGGGCAACTATTAAAAACCTCCTGGTAGAGAAAGAAAACATTAGCATGATGGATGAATTTGCAAACTATACAAGATGTCAGCGAAAAATTGACAAGTCAACGCAAGAATTGAATGAAGTAATTAAATCAAGAACATCAGCTTACACCAATTTGAGAAAAAATCTAAAATTTTCAGGGGAAGTACTTATGGGTGTTATTGTACTATACATATGTTTCACTTACAAATCTGAAACTTTACTTGAAGTCCCCGTTGAGTGGACTTCGTACCTTTCATCAATCCTGGCTTTCCCCTCTGGGAAACCTGGCAGTGTTGGTTGTATATTTTGGATGATTGCATGTAGAAATACTGTAAAAAATTTGTTCAAATTGATTTGTAAATAAATGTTTCATTGTGGATCTATACAGTGTCTGTGGATTTGCTATACAACAGTACAGTGAAGGAATTGTAAATTTGAACTGTTGAAATACAGACAATGATACTGTTAAACATTTGTTCAAATTGATTAATAAATAAATGTTTGATTCTGTAAAATGGTTTCTTATACTATCCGCGTTTAGCTAAGCGATAGGGATCACAGATCGATAGATTTCAATTGTTGACTGACAAGAAAAAGCAATCAGAAGTTTCTCATTACCTGCAGGACCTTCATCAGCACTTGGAATATTATTTGGGATGAACCATTTAAGTCCAACGATCTTAGAAAATTTTTCAAGGGGAGCTTTTGATTTACATGTATAGTAGACACCTTTTCTTACCAGTTACTTGTTCTTGATAAAAATCCTTTCATTTTTCATTGATGAATTATACAAGGCCACATTTACATACAAATACAACACTGTATTCCCAAAATTTTAGACCACTACTATATAAAACAATCAGCAAAGCCCGAATTAAACTTGCTAGTACAGTATGAAAAGGCCAATAATCCACAGATCTACAAAATAAGCTTAGAAAATTTTTCGAGTACATACAACTTGGCCAAAACTACAGCAGTAATTATGAGCCAGTGTCCCAGGCAATTGCTACAGTCTCTCTATTCAAAATGCAAGGCAAAAGTAAAATATTAATGTCTTCAAAAACAGTAGTAAGGCTTTCAAATTATGAGGAATGAATTCTTTGAACACATTTTGATCTTATGATTGAAACCATGCTATTTACCTATTCAATAAGACAAATTAGCATTTCATGTTAAGATTCTTCATGGATAGGCTGTGCTACTAAGTCATGAAAGGTACGTATAATATTGATATATCTCTACACATATTTTAGTTTTCTGAAATTATTTACCTCTTCAGCAATTAACCATGCATCCATAATTACTGTCTATTCGACAACCAAAATAACCTGAATGTCTCAATCAAGATATCCAGCCAACACCAGAGCCAAATATTACTGAGGAATTATCAACACAAAACGTTAGTACGGCTTCAGCAAAAACAAAAATTGCTAGTGAAGACAACCACAGTGTTCCCTCAAACATATTTTTAAACACTTTGAGACCACTTACAAAACTTCCAAATCAATATGCCTTAAACCAGGATTCTTTTTCTTAACATCTGTTTCAATCCTGTCGACTTGTACCCCGAGCATATCGATAATTTGTTCTCCGTGATCGAGTAGAAATTTTTCGAGCTCTTTTTGCGAGTTTATTCCTCGATACTCCCGGAGAACTTTTTCAAGATCTTTTGTCTCGAGATACGCACGGGTGATTTCCCTGCCGT
>QRAM01000227.1:9984-148381 GCA_013436055.1 Halocynthia roretzi | reverse complement strand
TTTGTGTTCGGTAAATACTGTACCAGATCTATGTGTTTCTGCGGCCGAAATTTACAGGAATGCAGTGAGGCCGCCCAACTATGAACGTATTATTTGAATATACGCACTTTTTCACGTGCACTTGATTTATTTGTATTATGTACACAACAATATCCCTTGTTTCTTGTACGAAGCAACGTAACACCAATAAATATACAGAACATTCGTATAACAACTACAGAAATGTAAGTAAGATTCATTTACAAATATTTACGTACTCATTTGTCTCGCTAGATAAACTGAATATGTTTTAATTCAACTGTCCTGCCAGACAAACAAACGGTCAAGGCATATCGCAGCTGCCGTACTATCAACCACGCGATGTAAACTTCCTTCCACTTCCATGAAAATGGAAACACAATTCATTTTTTCGTTCCACTAGGTATGAATGAAAGATTTCCACAAAGTACTACTCAACTGTTATGTTATAGAAAAATGGGCGCGTTGTTGTTTCATAAGACGTAAAGGTGCTACTTTTTTTTAAAGTCATCAACGCGTTCGGTTCAGTGAATAAGAGCATTGTGCGTGGGCTTTATTTGTTTTCCCAAATCTCTGATCGGTCACAATTTAATCTGAATCTAAACAGTGATATATTATATTAAATTTCTGTAATTTGCAAGATAGCTTTTGACATTTCCGTACATTTCCTTCAGCAGACGGTCGATATCATACAGTTCGTACAGTTGATTATAGTGGTGTGGTGCATTGACATTTAGGACTGCAAGTGGTTATTCATTTTCTGTCCCACTTGAAATTATAACTTGAGCGTAAGTTCTTGGTAAATCTTTATCAGAACCAAATCTAATACAGTACTGTACTCCGTTAGCACTCGTGTCCCGCGTTCCCATGTTTTCAAGATTAAAATCAATACGTTTAAGATAAACTACAGTTTACTTTACAGGTGCTACATGATATTTAAACGTTTTGTTTTTCCATTTAATCCTGAACGTGTCCTAGCAATGCAGAATAGTAATTTTTATACTTATGAGGTGAGTAGGGTGAAAATAATTCCGTTTATGTTTTGTGACTGTTAGGAAGTAAAATTAGCTTTTCTAATATAAATATATATATTCGTTTATGGCAGGTTAAAGGTTAAGATCGATTAAATCCAAATAAATTCCTTGCCTGAAATCATCAACATATCCCATTTATTATTATTCGGGTCGCTGTTAAACCGTCTACGTGTCATTCATTTCCTGTCTTTATACAGACAACATTTCTAGCTGTGGCTATTTTAGCCATACCTTAAGACCCTTGTAAAGGATTTTCGCGTGCTATATGTAATGCATCTTTGTGCAATATATATAAAAGTCATTAGCTTATTACTCCCGTCGCAAATTTCTTTCATTCAAGTCGATCAGCAGTATTATTTCTTCTCAACATTTGACAGTATTATTTATTAGCCCATTTGAAATAAAATTGCAACATTAACTTCATTTTCCATTTACCCATCTACTACTATAGTAAATCCAAAATTGTGTTGTATGCAGTCGTGTTGTTCATGGCATTTAGGTATGCTCTTTGAACGAGGTATTTTATGTATTCAAATGAACATGACGTTACATATCACGAAGCGAAGTTACCTTGAATTCATTACGTGTTTTCTGTTCGTTGTTAGCACTTTTTAATTTCATGTGCGGTTTGTTTTGATTAATTTCTAACGATTGGCGTCTCGTCTGACCATGAAAGACGTTTTCCGCTATAGAAGACGTTCAAATGCGTACCCTGTATTGCAACCAATGTTAAAAGTTAGGCATCTGTGTATTTGCAATCGATCGGACGCATTTTGTTGACCAAACTTTCCCATTTCAAAAAATGAAATGTTTGTCATACTAAGCAATGTCGCGTGACGTTTTCAGCGCAGTAGAGAGATTATGACTTCCTCTCGTATGCGAGTTCTGCAATGCTGCAAAATTAAAATTTACCTCTACCCTATCGGTGTGGAGTCGTCATTAACTGTACTATTTCCCGTTCAAACTTTTCTCATGAGGTTGTAATTTTGAGTTTTACGGTCGAGGAGCGGGCCTAGTTCATCAATCGACAACCACTAATATATATCAAATTAAATTTGGCCTGCCGAGACCTTGTTTGAATAAAATACTCATATCAGTCTTATCAAAGCGGACACGAACAGTAATCAAGACACTTCCTCTGTGTAATCCGTGCCTCGCTCCACCAGTATCTCATACCGAAAGTATATGGCTCCTTGCTTGGAGAAATTTCAGCCAATATATCACACTATGTCGGTTATTCACGTTGCTACTGTATTAAGGTTTTTTCTTAAATTCTATATTCCGATGGAATATTGTGATTAGCAGACGCTGCAGAATGTCCCCTTCGACGTAAAACTTAGTTACTACTAAGAATAAATATTGCATCACCTTAATAAACTATGACCTTTTCAAAAACATCACCTCATACACGTTGTCGAAGTTACCAGGTCTTTTGGCGAATTTGTTGTCTGCCGATTTGAAATTACGTAGAGTACTAATGTTTCACCGCTGGAATATCTATATCAATATAGCTACAGGCTATCGGTAATCTGACAGCGGTGGTTATTTGCCGGTACGGCATTTCGATAAGTCGCCATTATCCAGCGATTTTATTGAATTACTCCTAACAATATTAATACCGCATCCTCGCATCTTCAAAATACCGAGACCTCATTCGTCCAAGCCAACGATAAAACTTCACCTCCTTAGAAGGTGTTAGCCTACATATGAATGGTTCTAGGCGGATTGTTCAGATCCCGGCTTAAGCCTTTTCAAATTACGTGGTTTGCAGTTACAGGTTAAAGATACCAACAAAATTGCGGTACTATTCCGACTAGGGTATAATTTCTCGGCCTTGTAACATAAACTCTCTCTAGAGGCATTTTATTCAGAATATTTAGAGCTCAGGATTGCGACACTGAACCATAGCTATACGTGAAATTGGTAGGTCGTTAACCTTCGTTACCAATGGCTTCCTATTGACATGGAGATGAGAATTTTAATAAATAAAACGAAATGCAAAACCCGTACGCTATATCAGTATTTTAATAGGCGCTAAGCACGATATCTATTAAGCAGTTTTGTGCCCAATTTTACCTTTCCCATTTTCTAGTGAAATTCTCCTTTGGGCGGGCGCTACACTTGTAGAAGTTGCGTGCTTTCATAATGTTAAATGAAGTATAAAATGAGTGTGGTGTTTTTCTTACGTGTTGGATTTAACAGTAGACGGCGTTTTTTTAACGGTTTTGACCTCGTTGCCTTTCCATATCTGTCTTTCTCATCGTCTCTTGAATGCTATAGCTACGATGGAAATTACTGATACATACAGCGAAAATAACGTCAACTTGATTTAATGTACAAAGTTTAGAACAGCAGGCAACCTTTTGGCTTTATTCCATTTATTTATATTCGCAACATCTGTGTTTTAATTCCATTAAATTCTAGATACAGAACTTTCTATATCCAAACACACGTCATGGAACGGTTGAGCGCCTGTTTTAGGTTTTATTTAAGAGCAAAATCTCCCAGGCGTTCAATAATAACTGACCCTTTTACGAAACTTAGTAATTCTACATTATTGTTTGAGGCGGAGAATGTCAAAAAAATAAACACTGTAACGCTGTGAATACTTTATAAATAAATTACCCGTTACCGAACGAATTCTCTGCGTGTCTCTTAATATTCGGTTTCATGATCAGAAGACGACTTGGTTGAAACAAGCGCACTCCCAGTCTACTTAACAGTTGTTATGTATTTATGATTCGATAGCGGTTTTGAGAATTTGATCTTCAACAAGCAACAAGCACTATTTCTTGGATATTTCTTGTCTAATTTACTAATATAGATTTGTTTCAAAGTTGTTGAATTTGTCCGGAAATAATAATTTCGGATACTGTTAGTATGGACTGCAACTGTGGTTGCCTTTTCATAATTTAGCAGCAATCCTATATAAAGATTCATATTAATACACAAGTAGATAGTTGGAATGAGAGGTTCTTCATTGGTCCCATCATTCTGTGTAGTCCTCGGGCAGTTCTTGAATTGCCCTTTGAAATCTTAACTGGCACATTTCCGATATTACTGTTCACTGCAATTATTGGTGGCTGCTGTAGCTCCAAACATTATTTCAGTTATATGCTTTTCCTGTAATTAAAACAAGGCATATTCAATAGGCTGCCAGTACTACTGGTATTTTTTCTAGATAGAGTGAACCAGTTTAATTTGAGTTTCTATTACCAACAAGTAGTTTGTTCATAAGTTTTTTAAGCAGCATTAAGATAACAAGTTAAATGAACAAAACAAAAATTAGTAGAATATATTCTTGCTTGTAATAAGGGATATTTTCTGAATCTCTGAAGATATAAACCTTAAGAGACTTGAAACAGTTAACATTGAACAGTTTCAGCATTTATCCACAGTAGGTTGTTTAACTTGCTTCATTGTAAGTGGTGGCATGTCCTCACTTGAGTTCATCTCCGTTTTGTATTTTGTACAAGACGTGACATGCTCCACTGAGAGAAAATATCTATTATGTACCCTTCGTGGTATAATACACTCGTTGCTCCAAGTTTTACTCCGTAAGCTTGAAAACCTAGTTCATGCCCATCCGTTCTGTTTAAACTATTGTTAGGCAATTTTGCTGAGGAATGTGTTTATGTACCTTTCTCTAGTTTAATATTTCATGGTAGCCTTCTTGTGAGTGTTAGGTGTAGCCATATTTTGATGACACATCAATAAACTTGTGCAGATCACTCCTATGGAATATAATAAATGTTCCAAATGACAAGCCTGAAAATGTATGGATTTTCTTTTGTTGTTTGTTTTGTTTGTTCTTTCTTTCGTGCCGATATCATAAACGTTTCTGAGAATAACGTGTGTCTCACATAATGTAAAATACTGTAATAACTCCAAAACATGCTACTGGACGGTTTCTGTGTACAGTTTGCACAAGCAATAAGTTTTTTTGTAATGTTCTCAACATCCAATAGTAACCGAATTTCAGTCTGATTGATTTGTCAGTGACTTCCTTTCATAGTCCAGCAAATCCGAATGGAAGTGGAATTGTTAGCGTATTGGTTATGTAGAATACGGTTGGTCCTTTGAGCATATGATGGGTGCTTTTGAATTATGCTGATCATCCTTTCTGTGTGAGTGCTGCACTCATTAGCTGTCTTCTTTTGATGCTCAGAAATATTATGAGAATAAAATTAATGTACACTATGTACATGGAAAGTCGCTTCACATTTCTTAATGGTAACTGTTGTTCAGCACAAGGAAGTATCATAGTAAATTATGAAATAAAGCATTTATGAAGTGAATTCCACTTTTCTACTAGCTAAGCAATTTGCAAAACTATTATCCGTGGCTAACACTGTAATTCATGCGTTTGTGCACTTGGCACTTAAAATGCAGCCAGCAATAATTGCCTTCGACAGTGGTATTACAATACATCATACATGCATGAATTCATATGAGACTGTAGCAAGTTTGCAATACAAATTGCTGTTAGGATATGATATAACTTCACAACATTCATGTGGCGTAGAATGCGGAAATTAATGTTTTCTTAAACTTTTCAATCAAAACAAAAACCTACATTGGTACACTTGAATAGGAAACTCAGATCGCAAACCGCAGATCATCATAACTATTCTGTCGATGTTCTATCCTTAGTTTACCAGATAGTCTAAATGATATACATGCTACATCAGCAAGTTGCAGTCAGTGTGGCAACAAATTCCAAACAGGTGTAGTCAACTCCAAACTTGCATTATCATGATTTCTAAAAATGATAAATATGTTGACGGCTACAGTTCAACAATCTATAGCGTGGTTGAATCAAGTGAAACTGGTCAAGGACTTCTGCCCGCTCTATGTGTGGTAATACTACTGATTACTGTTCGAATTAGTGTATGATTATGGTTAAATGCGCTCTTCTCTTCGGTTGTTTTTTCTTCATTCCTTTTCGCTATATGTCTTTGTTCATGCAGATGGTATGTACCCTTAAAGGTATTTTTCACCTGAAGAGAGTGGGTGGGGATTAGCCTGTATGTCATGGCCCTTTGTGGCATTTAACTTATTATGTGTGGGTGGAATGAGTGGCATTTTGTTTTGAGTATTTTTCCAAAACATATCGGTTAAGAAGTAGAGTTTTTAAGGTGTGGACATTACACATTCTCTGACGTGTTTCGATTGAAACGATATTTTTCCAATTTTGATTTTGAATTTTTACTCCTTTGAACATATAATAAACAAAATTACCAATGCAATGCATTCCTACAGTACTTGAAATGCTACCTAATTTAGAAATTATTGCTGGAGAACGCTTCAGACGTTCTTCTTCAGTGGTACAGAAGCAAATCCTGAGAAAACTATTATTTCCTAGTACAAGTTTGAATGTGGGTTACCCTAAAACATTCATTTACTAATAGTAAATGGTCACTTAATGTTTTTCAGTCACAAATCGCCGCAGTCCATCTCCCCGAGTATGCCGCCCGTCGTCGCTGGATCCGGTGCCTGCCCTGACTGGTACGTACTTGACGGGACAGTGGCCACGAGAACTCACTCATATCACACAGTCGAGCTCCGGAACAAGCACCAAGTCAACACAAGTAAGTATTTTGTTATTTAGGTTCTCACCACTGTTTTCTGCTGATTACCGAGTCGAAACAGAGTTGAGTTCAAATGTTTTAACACTATACACTGTGCGGTGTATGAAATGTCTGTGTTTTCACCATTTAACTGAAGCCTGAAGTGGAAAATTTGTTCCCAACATATTTACTACCATTGTTTCTGCACTGTGTTTTTTGTTAATCTCCATTATGCTTTATCCACCAGTTCTCGCATCATATTACAATATCCTTGTTGTATAGCTTCCCTCTTCCTATAGGATATGATCATTCATATCTCTTTCTTACAGGCATGCTATAAGACTTATTGTCCTATTTTTTTAAATATCGCTTTAAGGTCGCTCTATATGCAGTTGCCTAATACCAGAAAACATCTTTTAATAAATCTTTACTCACTGCAGTGTAACTATATAGTAGATAAGATATAAGATATAGTAGATAACCTACTAGCTCACCTGAGTACTCAACAGTCCTAGCCTAGCCTCATACTTGATAATGTAGCAAATATATTTGTGTATATTTCACTATTCTCATGATGTGGAGGTATGTTATGTTCCCATATCCCCACAATATCTTTTTTTAAATATAAAGGTACTGGTTATTGGTGGCCGTTTCGTAACCTAGGAAAATCTTGTATCCGATAAAGGTTCACACTTACTCTTCTGCTTTTCATTTGATCTTGATCGGTACGTAAAGTCAAAGATTGAATCCAGAGTCTTTTAATTACAGAAGTACCATAAATATTTAAGTTGATCTATAGGGCGGGACAATTTTGGGACAAAACCTAAGTAAAGCAGACAGTTCAAATATGTTCATGGTGGTTTTTAACAGACGTTACGTAATTTGCTTCATCTCATTTTAACATTGAAGGTAAGGTTTTAACACGCTTCCTGTTATTGTAAATCACAGTATTCCGGGCTGGAGACATTGGTAGAATTTTAATATTTTCGTGGACATTTGTCTCTCTCTATGACCCGAATATCGAGTTGTTAATTCTCGAGTAGTTTTTTGGTAAAAAATTACTCGACTCGTACTCAAGTATCTACTATTGTTCTATTTTCATCTTATCTTTTGTACTTGAACTTAGACACCGCTCGATTGGAACTCAGAGTTGTCTGTTCAGCAAACAAAGGGAAGCAAAAGTCTTTCAAGTAGGCCAGGTGGCTACCAAGATGTCGCTCAGGTTTGTAGTATTCAACATCATCAGTAGCTCAAATTGAACTAAGCTGTCGTGAACCAATGATTTTACATTGCAGAAAAATCTAATCGCTAATCATAAGTATTTTTTTGTCGTAGGTTTTGTCATGTAATTAATGATGGGAAGTGCATTGCCATCATCTTAATGAATCCATATGATTAATCAGATGAACTTTTATATTCTGGGTTCAGTGGATAGAGCATCAGATGTCACTTAAATAAGTAATTTTGCTGAGTTCATTAAGTTAACTCCCATCCATCTCGTTGACTGAAAAACCATTTAAATAGTCTTAAGTACTCGTCATCTGTGGTTAAACAGCGTTTCATATACAATGAGGTTGAAACACTAATTTTCTTTGCCAAATTAACTTATAAAGAAGTGTCATTGAATTTTTCCACATTGCTGCACTATTTTCTTGGCATCAATGTCAGTATATGCACAGCAATTGATAATTATATTCGAGCCTAAGACGCTTCCCGTTTCTCTTCCTGTTAGTTCATAAAAACGTGCTCCTCATTGTTTCCTTACCTCACAAGTGGAATGGCTACGCTGTCATGAGTTCCATTCATATGTAAAAGCTAATAGCCCGTTGCTAAATATGGTCAAGTCTAAGCAAACAAGACAAGACAAGACAACCACTAATATTGAATTCAAAATTGATAAGTAATTTTCTATTGATATCAAATAATCAGCTGGAATAAGACCAAAAATTCACTCCACTTCAGAAATTGTTATCATTAATGCAATTGGACTAACATCACAAATAAAGGTTTATCAAGTCAGTTTGCATATTTTTATCCGTTCCCAAAGCTATTTCTTAGCTTTGCATTACGCAACACCCTTATTCAAGGCTTTTTTTTCCTTTATATGCTACATTATCACAAGCTGATTCAATGCTAAATAGAACTGTGAATGCTATAAAACATTAGTTGGGCAAGTTTTGAATATATATATATATATATTTTCCTGATAACAATTCAGTTGAAAATATGCTAATTCCAAACAGATATCAGGTTCCCGGAGACGGAAAGCCTTTCCTGCTGTACTATATGCAAATCTCAAATTATATTTGGGCCTTTTCATTAATTTGAATAACATCTTGCCTAGACTTGAGTCGCTGCGTTTGTACTCAGTCAAACTCTACTCGTGTTCCTTTGTCACAAGTTAGTTCGCTCACATAATGCACACAGTTTGGGAGACCCTGAGATAAAGTTCTAACTAACAAGCTGCATTGACCACAAGTTACATCATAACATGCATTGAATACCCAAACCAATGCATTTATATGCTGTAAGAAAGAAAAACATGGCTTTAAAAATAGATTTCTGATTTTTAAAGATAATGGCATGTTTGGCAACAGACCAAATAAAATAATGATAGTGTTTTGCAATTTTAACTGAGGTTTAAACTGTAGAAATGTATCCTGGAAGGTGCATTCTCACTTCATCATATAGCCATTACTCCTGCATTATATTAAAAAATGTTTCGAATTGCAGATGAAGCAGCAGATGCGCAGGATTGCCAAAAGCTCTCGACAGGAGAAAAAAGATAGACAATCGCCTGTTCATGCCAATCATTCCGCCCTACCTCAGTCTCAGGTAATCATGTCGGCTTATAGTTTAATTAAAAATCGAAAACGCAGTGTTGTTCTGTGCCTGGCTGTGAGGAATTTTGGCAAGCAGGTAAAAGCCACAGCCATTCGGAACAATTAGTAGTGACGCTGCATTATACAGAGGAATAATCAATACGGAAATCTGATTTCAATACTTGCCGATTAGAAAACCATGACTCTTAAATTAAATTATAGTGAGCCGTTGAATTTTATTAGATTTTCTGATTATCAGTAGATCTTTGCACTGTTATATTTCAATTATAAAAATTACCTCGAGTTCTACATTGAATTTGAAATTGGTGGTAGGTGGTAGGTGGTAGGTGGTAGGTGGTAGGTGGTGAGTAGCCATTGGTTGATCACCCCTCCCCAACTATACCTGATTTTTTTTATAGGATCCGAGTAGTGGAATATTTCGATTACTCAGTACATGACTCAATTGAATATATTTGATAAAATCACTAAGCTGTGTAAAATATATAAACAAAGGTCTGCTCTTAATACTGGTGTGTCGTATGTAAGCTCCAACATGAAACAGGTATACAATGTAAAGATATGATATACCAACAAATGCCACAATTCTAAACACTTCCGTCCACGGGCGTTTCTAAAAAGGAAATTTGAATCTGTAAAAGATTACCATAATGGCCAGCGGATTAATAGGGCATAGACATAACATTATTGAGAACACCTTTTTTATAAAGTTTGACATATGTGTATGTAATAGGAACTATCTTTATATATTTGTAGAAATATCTGTTGCCTGACTTCCTTCTAGACTGTGTTTACCAACACTTATTATAATTACTAGTAGCATTACCTAGTATGATATTAACAGATGCAAACAGCATGCCTAAGTTCTTGAAAAGCTATCGATCTTACGGTAGTGATGCGGTTAGCATGTAGCTAATGTTTACCCGAATTTGGTTGCCTTCATTTGTTGTTCTTCGTTATTCACTACGTACTATGCAAGTAGAGTTACTTCTCCTAGTATTGGAATGGAATATATTTAATGTGTAATATTACTTTATATTCCATAGGATTTTTTACCATCTGTTATTGATATTTCAGACCTCCCAAACACGTTCTATTTCAAACCCGATACCGATATTCGGTCGTGCACCTCGTAGGCAAAACAGTGTGGAAGGCTTGAACAAGGAAATTGAAAACATTATCATAAGAGACCCAAACGAACCGATACGGGTAAGCTTCGTATTCCCCCTCTATATTCCCCCAATACATTGTTTATTTAAACGCCATTGTTTTTATGTGCAGATCTCATCGCAGGGAGTCACACCACCCGACGGGCATCGAGCTCCCGCCCCCAGAAGTTCAACTCGCACCATGGAAACACAAACGCCTCAGGGTAAGCGCTCAGAGTCATATATTCCTATAGTTGTCAATAAAAAGTTTTAGACTTGATTTGTCTCTGATTCTGTGTTCAACTTATTAAAACTATTACAAGGCATGGAGGATATATTTTACTGATTGAAAACTCGTAAAATTAACATTGTTTATTTCCTACATTTTTCTGTTTCAAGACAAGAGTACGTGTGTAGTTATTACTATTGGTTCTAGGAGTGAAGCTTTTCACTGATGGTAATATTGAAAAGGGAGTTGGCGTACTATATACGTCTTTCTCATAATCATCAAATTGCAATATTGAATGTATCCAATATTTTGTATTTCCTTCATTCATATCTTATTGTGAAATCATAATTTACTCACATGATTGATATTTATTATTAGTTTTGCTTGTTATATTTACTAGATTATTAAAATAGGTGAATATGAAACACACCATGACACAGAAATGACTATTCCAGAACAGGATTTGAGCCATTACGCCAACTATTTTACATTGTTGATATTGAGCTTCTTACTTTATTTTTTTATTGTATACACAGGATTTCTGCAAGATGGCAGTCTGATTAACATGGGAGGTAGCCACACCCCATCTCCCAATTTTGAACAGCAAGGGATAACTGTTCCGAATAATTTAAGAGGTTAGTTATGAGTTGGGTTTCTGTACAGTTATTCAGTTACTTACTAGATTTTTCACTTGAAATGTGGAAGCATGTAATGTGGTTTACAAGGTAAATGTTGTTTTGCAGTGGTTGATACCGGTGTTAGCCCATGCCCAAAGTACGCATCAAGCCCCAGACCGAACAACAGTTACATGTTCAAGCGTGAACCGCCAGAAGGGGCCGAGAGTGTGAAGCCATGCAAAGAGCAGGTTTGTTATTTATATACAGTCGCCACCGGTTAATACATCCCCGGTTAATACAACCAACCGCTTAATGCATCCAAATTGCTTGGAACGGAATTTTCCTATTCATTCCCCATTATAAAAACCCCGCTTAATACATCCACTTTCGATTCCCCATGAGGGCAAATTGTTTTTACTGTGTACAAATAAATAATGGCATATAATGAACGAAATTTATGGCTATAAGGAACGAAAATATTGAATTGAAGCTTGACTGTCCCGTGTACCTATATACCCGTGTCTATCAAGCAAACTTAAGATTACTATTGAGTCTACCCAAGATTATTCCAGAAAATTCCTTATTCCGCTGGACGGCAATTTCTTCCGTCACGATAGCCGATTATGAACAATCAAACAGACTGTTTTTGAACAGCAGTCAGCAGTTTAAGGATCGTACCGTAAGGATTGTACTGGCGTAGAATATAATGTAACACAACTACACTGATATGTAGACATCGGTTAATACAACCACCGCTTATTACATCCAAAATCGCCTGGCCCGAAGTGGATGTATTAAGCGGTGTCGACTGTAGTACTTTTTTACTAGTTTCGGTGTTCATTGTTGCAATATTTGTATAAGTTACTAAACTCTGTTTTAATTAATACTGTTCCAGGACATTCAGTATCTGATTGGATCAAAACCAAGCTGCCCAGATAAACAAAAAGTGCATTTTCAGCCTTCAAGCAATGGAATTTTCTCAAAAGTAAGTCATGGGTTAAAAGACTCAAATTAAAATATAAATAGAAAGAATATTATAGCAAATTTTATTATTATTCAAAACTGAAACAGTAATGCGAGGAATTTGAAACTGCGTTGTGAGGATATACTTCTCATTTATACCAGAAATTAGTCAAGTCTCTAACCTAAAGCCTTAAAACAATAATCCAAGTTAAGTGTTTGTATCCATTCTTTATTTTTGATGTTGATATAGAGTACTGTAATTTTTCAATGGAGGAATTTTTGCCTTCAAAATTCGAGGGGCGTATTATACTTGAAGATAATAGAATTCAGAAAATTGTACATCTTGCTCAACGCTAGTACAATACCAAAATAGCCACGGTCAGAACAGCGGTCATAATAGACTTCAAATAAGGTTCTTTGGGTAGTTACCTAAAGTTAATCCAGTTATATTTTAGATAGTATGCACATGGTCACCTGTTGACATGGTCATGAGCATTGTTCCCTATAATTATTAGTATTCATTGTGTGTGAAGATTTTTGATTCTACATATTTATGTGACAGAAATATGTGCATACCAAATTCTTGCACAAATGTGAACCTAAACTTGTTTCCAAGATACTCTCCGATAAATTTTTACACATTTGAAAGTGGTACAGGTATTACTACTTTCTCTTTTTAAAGTTAGTTAAGATTTCATTCTCTATATTGAACTTAGACATAAATTGGTAGATAGCCTTTTGCACAACTTTCATTTCGTTTGTGATGTCAAACCAGTGTGCGCAAGCGCTCAGCTAACAGTGATTACAACTTTGTCTGTGTCCTAATGTCCTCAAAATCACGCATGCAAGATTTAGTATGGCAACCAAAAACAGGATTTGCAATGAACAGGATTCATCCCTATTGTAGGTTTCAAGAAAACTGACTGTCAGCATGGAACCAAATAACAATATCAACGAGGTGATGGGGTCTGGAAAAGCACCTCTCTGCATGCCCAATGGCAACGCTGGAACAACGACCGTTGTTAATGGTACACTACCTTACCCGCTGGAAACCAGAGGAAGTTGCGCGGGAGCTGACAGTGGTGACGATTAGGTCGTCCGAAGGCCTCCGGTATCTCCACTTATCAAAAACCCCAGTGCCGTTATGTTTTTGTTATTTGTTTCATGGTGCGACTTTCGATAATACTAGTTCACTTATTCTCGGTACAAGTTTTACGCGCGGAGCCTATGAAAAACGAGCTGTAGATACTTATATTCTGTTTTTCCGAAAAGTTCCATCATTCGTACACTTTGGCGTTTGCAGGCTTGGAGAAACAGAGAGTTTGTTACAATATATTTGTATGTTCCAGTGCCTAGATTTATCCCCTTGCTATGATAATTGTCAATTGAACTGTGCTTTGCCTTGAAAATATCTCGGTCCGTGGCTTCGTTAATAGTTACACCTTCGTTTACTGGGTTACAGTTTCCTGAGTGCGAGCATCCTTTGAAAATGGAACCATAACATGTGAAATATTGCAATGTTCCTAAGCAAAGTACTTCTTTTGCTTGGTGCCATCTGAAATTTTATTGAGCATATCACGATGTGCCGGGTGCTTCTGCGTAAAAGTATGTCTGCGTTTCTCTGAATTTATGGTGGATCAGTTCAAAATGCATTTGAGAAACATGGTCTACCAATTGTTATACAGTTGTTTTCCACCACCGCCCATACTGCTCTGTATATTCATTGTTGAGAGGTGTTTAGTAGAACATTCCGTGATTAGATGGTGGAATTCATCGAATTTTTCCAAACGTTCAGTCGTTTTAACACCGACCTCAACTCTATTCCAGCTCATGTATGAATATTGAATATCGATGTTATATATGATAGTGAAATTTTTTGATTATCATCATCACTAAGATGTTTATTCAGAACTTTCCACATCCATTTGGGAGAGGGAGATTACTAAGGATTTACACTACAGCATAGTTGGATATTCTGGAATACTTGTTCTGTTAATCTTAAATGAAAAGTTAGTTATATTCCATGAGAGTTTTAGTATAATATTCCATTACATAACAGTCGCATTGTACTTGTTGAGCAAATGTTCACACCAGATAATCAAATTTGGGTTTTTCAAAGGAAGGATAAATAACAAATTTTATTTTATACCACAAGATTTTAATCAAATATATGCTCGCCAGCTGAAAATCATGGTGAAAGAAAGTCCTTGCCACGATCTTATATATTCTAGTACTGGCATCTCATGAATTAAATTCATCGGTAGTATTCCTGAATAATTCGGCTACTATATTTTTCAGAATAATTTGTGATTCGATCTGACGGATTTTACATTCTGTAGTGTACATCCCTAAATCCCATGTTCTGACAGTAGACTCCACAGCAAAATGATGTTAATTCGGATCTGGTTTTACTTGTACACAATTTTTTAGCTTGAAAGAATGCTGAAGTAGAAGGTGTCTCGTTTTTATTTCTTGTCTGTGAATATTGACAATGCAAGCGGCTTTCTCTTGTTTGCCAATCACACTTCTTCACTTATATTCGTTACTTATTTCAAAATTCGTACGATCGGAACGTTATTACTTTTGCTTTCGATCAATTTACCATGATTTTTCCCTTTTTATTTGTTTTTCCGCCACAGTCGTTCGGCAACTTCTCAGAAACCTAGTATTCATATAAACAGCGATGCAGTCTTAAAGAAACATTTGTAGAAATATTCCATAAACGATTCTTGCTTCGCAACCTGATAGTTTAGTTTGGTAAATACATGCTTGCCTGCTGTGATTTGTCTCAACTTTTTCTATGTCTGATACGGTGGCCTTTGTTTTGTGTAGTGTCGGCATACTGTTTAAAGTTGAACATATGGTAGATAGAGGATTCTGCTCTCTTTTTTTAAGTTTCAAATTCTTCTCTTTAGCGCAGGACTTAACACGTGCTGCTTCCAGAACTGAGGTATTACTTTTGCTCCTTGAATGGTATAATTTATTACCCAAGATTTACAATGTGGCAGGAATGTTGACTGCTACAATTTGGTAAAAGGTTTTCCGAGTCTACTCCGCATAGAACATTGAATAGATCTTTGCCGATTCCTAAATACGAGCTTCGTACGAGTTTGTTTTTCGAGTTCAACTTCTAGATGAATGCAGTTGTGCAGGTGTAAAAATTGTCCTTTGATTAACGATTGTTGTTGTTTTCGTTTTCCCTTTTTTTTTGTTTTCCCTTTATCAGTACTTTAGATTTTTGTTGAGTTGGTTATTTTTTTCCTTTACAACACTTGTCGGATTTTTGACATTCCTATTGTTTTATTGCTTGATAACGTTTTACTTGTTTGTTTTTGTTGTTCACCATTGTCTTATTTTTGTATTTCGTTTTGAAACATGATAATATTTACCAAAAGAGACTTGTTTATAGAACTCGCAATGCCTCCCTGGCTGAATAAAAACTGCAAAACTCATCGAGAAAATACAGCAGCCTCTTAATGAAGGTATAAATAAAATAGATGGTGGTACGTAGTCTGAAATTATCGTGTATGCTCGAATGCACACCTGTCCACTAGCGTGGAAATTACATGAGAAACATTTGGATAAGGCTTTTACTGTTTTAGTCGTTCTTGTGGTGTACTACATTTCATAGTACATCTTATAATAGTATTGTGATACAGTGTCATGTTAAGTCGAAACCCATTCTAGTGTTTTATGTGCAGTCGTTCACTCTAGATGACTCTTGATAGGGTCCCTGGCCTAAGTGATTAATGGGTTCAGGCAACATTAGATCAACAAATTGTACGGTGCAAGGAGTCGAAATAAATAAATGTAAATGGAACACTAAATAATATACACTGACTTGTATACGAAATCTATTTCGATTTATTATATTTTCGAAAGTAAAGTCGATTTTACTCGGTGGTGTACTTGGTAAAAATGTTGTTCAGTGGTACCTCGTACCATTCGTACATTCAAAATTCCGAATTTCTGCTGAAATTAATGAAATGCAAAAGTTGAATACATGTATTTTAATTGGGATTTTACCAGGGCATTCATGTCAGTTCATACAAACCGATTTCGAAGTAATGAGATTCAACTGTATTTGGGGCATTTATGTGTGTTATCTATAACCTCAGAATACGTGTATTTTCTGTTTAGGTTTATCGAAATGGTTTTGGATTAGGATCTGCGAACGGATTAATTCACTTTCTATTATTTCTAATGGGGATAATTGAATCGGACATCAAACAATTCCGTTCGACTGCGGAACGGATTAAGTACGAGGCACCGTTGTATTTAAAAATACGACCATTGTATATAAACTTACCAAGAAATGGCGCTTGTACAAACCTCCAGAGAAATTTCTTGTCACACTCTGTTATACCATGGCTAACTAAATGATAGATGGATTGTTAAATCATATATCAGTATCATCTGATCGTGTTATAGCGTATTGTAAAGCGGTGTTCGATATGCCAAGTAGTACCTAATTCTCTACGGACTTTTCCACTGTATAAATATATAATTATCCCTATTCTTGGCGCTTGAGGTTGGAACTAGGATAGATTTTCTTTTAATGGAGCCTTTGTCTTACACTGCTTCTGTGTGGATACTTGCATGAAGCTGGAAAGAGGCTCCTAGAACAGAAAAATCCCTATCGGATCACTAACTTTCAACAAGGGTTAGAATGGTGTATATTCGAGCCAAAGAATTTCTGCTGACGGGGCTAGAGAGAGCGTAGCCTAGGTTAATGCCCCTGACGCTGATACGCTCAGGTCCTTAAAAATAATCCACTCAGTAAAATGCTTTTCCTTTCGTGACGCAAATAGTCGATAGATAAAAATTAATAATTGATTCTAAAAATGTCATTACATTTAGTTGACGGTTGACGAAACATTTCAAAAGATTTCATGCAAGCCGCTCTCGATGGTCCTGGGTGGGAATTACTGATGGAAAGGATCTCATAGTTGTGAGTCTCATTTATTATCATCAATGCTTGTTGCACCGCACAAAATTTGTACCTATTTGAGAAGGAAATTGTAGCGTAGGCACATGGCTGTATGTGTTCTCTTTCTGCCTTTCGCATGGTCCCTCCACTGTACATCACATATCATATCATTTACGCGACACAAGTTGCAAGCTCCACAGTATACAATCGTAACACTCCTGAGCATGCAGTCCATCATAGTTTGTGGTTTTCAAGCAAAAAGCGATCCGTTTGTCCAAACTTGCTTTTTATGCTTAAAGCACAACACATTGCGTTGGTGCTCATCGTTTTATTTTTAAATTCACAAGCAGTTAAGTATAAAAGTATAAATTTCGTTTATGTAGTATTCGTTTTATGGGAAGAAAATACTTACATAATTGGCATGGGTTTCAGTACTCTTTGCAGACAATCATTAACAAGTACTTGTCGACTAAAACTACCCTATTGCTTTTTTGACCGATCGGCCGTTAGCTGATTTGCACGTAAGTGGGGCATAGCGATTGAATATATAAAGCAGAGTTATATATAAAGTTTGCTCTCGCTGAGAAAGTGTCTCAAGTTTGCTGATGCAGATGCCTGTGTTGGCATACCTCGCGCCCCGCATATAAGCACTTGCCTTGTAACCGTCTCAACTGCGTATTTGTGGCAAGCCTCCGCATTCGAAAGACCAGCTTATCTCGTAAAGTAGTAGTTATAAGGGAAAAATACCTGTAACGTATTTTATTATTGTAAGTACCATTTATTAAAAAATACTAAAATATGTATAGATCGATTTATTTGCTTACCCAATGCCCAGAAAATTCCAAGTAGGACAGCCGTGGTGATAACTATGGTTATCATAGAAATAATGGCAACTTGACTAGCGACGGATTTGGTAGAGCAGGCAAGGCAATCAAAGCATGTTTTACATCTAATGAAAACGAAAGAAAATTCAACAGTATTTTTATAACCAAGGACTGAGGCGAACTGCACATATTATTGGTAGATCATAATATCCGTTAGACGGAAAGTTATTATTATTTTTTGCCTCTTCATGTGCCTACGCAGTCTGACTCAATATCCGTATACTTGCTTAGTATGTATACTTAGTATACTTGCCATCTTGAATTTAGTAGTTTAATATAGAAAACGAATTCATGACTGAAACCCAACTACGGTTAAACATTTTCTACTAGTAAAATAACCGGTGCTTATTTTTACATGGTCAGTGTGGATACTGGTGTAAAGAACACTATAAGGGACATATTATATACATTGTTACATGTGTATAGGAAATGGCATGATATGTACTTTGATACATTCTCATGATCTAGAATTGAAAGCTAGCAATATTTCTTCAGCTATTGCTGTAAGGACTACATTTATATTCTGGGATTCTGGGATTCTGGGTACAAAATCTATGCAAGGCACTTAGTTCTTAATCCGTTCGCTGTTAGGGTACAATTATTCCCAACAGCGTCTATCTTTCTTGAACCAATGGACCAAAGTACATATCATGTCATTTCCTATACTTGTAATAACGTATATAATATGTCGCGTATCGCTATTTAGATCCCTTCTTACACTGACTATGTAGCAATAAGCACCAGTTATCTTAGTAGTAGAAAATGTTCAACTGCACTTGGGTTTCGGCACTTAATTGGCTTGGCTGTTGTATATCAGAGGCCGTATGCAGGGTATTACTTAAAATATTTGTAAAAAAATAATCGGTATTTCCCGTAATTCCGAACACTAACCCCTTTGTAGTCCACTCTTAAATGTTCCACTGAATCTTAAGTACAGTATTACGAACCTGGAACTGTAGCACATCGCAGGCATTATAATATCGTTTCTGCTGCTGTGTTCCGATTTTTGAATTATTTTTTTCTTCATATTTTGATTACTGAAGAATCGTCTTATGAAACGAAATCGACGAATCTTTTTCCGTTGAACTGCATTTTTCCTCCTCCCCGCGTCGGCTGTTGCAAAGAACTGTATATTCACCACAAAAAAACAAATAAAATTTCACATGCATTTCACGAGTTTGCCGCTGAACATAATTCCCATAATGCCACGCAACCTTTTGTACTCTGTTGATCCATTCCTCCTCCGACATGTCCGGAACATCGTCAGATTTGTTCGGAATCGGAAGAACATTTGGCCCGAATGCAATTCCGCCGTTTGCAAACATTCCGCGATTAGACTCTCTAAAATAATCATCAATTTTAGTTCGGAGTGAATAACTTGGGATTTGAAAGTATAGAAAGTAGTATAAAAATCGGATCATTGCGTGTTATTTATTCTTCACTGGTGCATTCTGCTAGTGGGTCGGCTATTTTTATCGACTGAAAACAACACTTGTAAAAATCGTACAAACAAATAGATCAGCTTATCGTGATCACGTATCACACAAGTTCGCACTTGGAGTGAAAATTTCGCCCAACTTTAACACACAAGTGCGCTCTGGCATGAAGTGCAAGTAATTCTTGACTCCCCCTCGTATATCAAAGGAAAGCGACTTAAAAATGGTAAAATGATCTACCTGGTATTCGGACGAGATCTTTGTCGAGAGATTCGCTTCGATGGTGATCTGTATAAATTATGATCGTTGTTATATTTATATTCATGTTGTAGCGGACAAATTATGACTTCAATAATGTTGCTAGTTCATTGGGTGGGGTTGGACTAAATTTCTGTGAAGCTAGATCATAGTTCAGATATAACGTAACATTGGTAGTCTGCTGCTCGGAGGCTATATACCTTGCAGTAGCTCTCTCACGGTTTGTAACAACGCGGAGCTGGCATACAAACTCTTAGAATCGTTTTCAAAGTTTCTTATAGTTGCTAATCATCTATGGATAATCGTTTCCATTTATTTATCTTTCTAATCTTCCAACTGTTTTGTTTGAGTTTGTTTGTTGGATCTCACATCAGTAAATTGACTGTTATTAAAACATTTCGAAGATTCGGTCTATAGGGAAAACACATTTTTAGGGCCTGTCCAGCAAAAGGTGGCCAGACGGACATCTGGACTCGTAGACAATATTATACTTGGAGGCTACACATGCTATGTTACCCGTTTAATTAAATACTACCAAAAATACAAGCAAGCAACATTGCGTGTACCATCTCACCTTATATTACTGTCAGCCATCTCTTCTGCCGCGACTGCCGCAACCTCTTTTGGTGTTCTTACTTTACGATTTTTTTTAGACTTTTGACTATTTTCATACCTTTAAATATGAAATAACACGTAGTAGTACGGAACGTTATCAGTATTTGAAAAAACAGTATAGAAATGTCAAGAAATACCGCATGGTGTCGAATAAGTGTAAAGGTCTGTCTTCATAGGCGCTGAAAGCTGGTTGGTTACGACGTGAAGATGACTTGCTTCGCATATTCTCTCTCTGGCGCTGATAATATCTGAATACATATTTTCGTTAGATAGAAGACTGAAATATGTTGTTTGATCTGATTGCAACTGAAAACCTTGGATCGTCCATCACGTGATAACTTGACCGGGCCCATGCTGAATTGGTTGCCGATGCGACTCTCTGCCTGGAATAAGTTTCACGCGGTTCTGGAGTGCTTGGTATTCTGGTATAAAGTAAGGCATACATTTCTTAAACGAAACAGACTCGAAAAGAGTTTAGAATGTCCCTATTTGTCAAAATAATACCAAAATGTGAATATCGCGAAACATTTGCCGGAGTACAAGGAAATAACAGTTTTACCCGTCTGAATTTTTGAAACTAGCCAAGCGTGACGGGTCTAGTCTATCAATGTCATCATAGATACCTTGAAGTCCTTGTGACGAGGATCGGTAGAAATCTTCGTCTTCTAAGGTTAGTAAAACAATATCGCTCTTTGTTAAGAGTTACAGTATAGTTGTATCTTATATATAATATCTACCGTGCCAGAATGGACTTGGATTTGTGAAATATTCCGCGTTCAAACTGACGTCATCTCCACCCGATAACGAGCTCCATGACGACAATGACGTGGCGCTGTTCGGCCTATAACCTAAAACGGATGATGAGGGGCTCCACCTGCGCAAGTAAAAAGATCAGTTCAAAGTTTGGAATAACTGCTTACAAAGTGGTATCCGGAAGCTTGTACTGTTCTTCGCTGGACTCGCCATCAGTGTATTCGTTATAGTCATATTCCGGTTCTCTAATTCTGACAGCACTTTTGGGTTTATCTTTTCCCTTCTCAGTTCCGTCCAAAGCCTATACCCGTTAGGATAAGGAAGTGACAGCTTTAAATATGTTACCAGGACAGTTAGTGATGCAATATCCTTACTGCTGGCATTATATCTGTTGGTGTTTGCGCCTTCAAAATGCTTTTCGGTTTCTTTCTGACCCAATTTTTTCGATGGTCAACAGCGATATGTTCTCTTCCGTGCGTTAGTTTCGAAATATCTTCTGAAGATACTTTCGTTTTTTTAAGGAACTGTTCAAAGAATCGATTTCCTAATCTATTTCGAAGACATGGAAAAAAGATTTTAGCTATTTCAGATATATACCTTCGGTCTTGTGAAGCCTCTTCTTTTTCCTTCTCTTTCCCTCTCTGCCTTCGCTTGTAGGCGTCTTATTTCAAAGGATTTATTCGTTTTGAACTTGTCCCTTTTGTCCAGTTCAGCGCGTTCTTCCTCACAAAGCTAAATGGAGGAGGAAATACCTGCTGTTGCCAGTGTTATGATTTGAATCACTGATGGAATGTAATGACTGATGATTGCCGTGGAAAGCTGTTTAAATAATCAATGTAAAAATAACCTTCCTGTAATCTGTGTTGTCATTTTCTGGTTCATCAAACGATATTTCTGTTGGTTCCTGGTGATCGATTGTCACGGGATCAGCTACGGCATTCGGGATCGGAAATTCCGCTTCATCATCCTTGTCCTCGTTATCTTCTACGAATCCTTCCAGAATTCCCTTTTTCGCCAATTCCCGCTTTATATCAGCTACAGCGTCTGGTTGCAAAACTGTTACGTGTTCCGGTTCGTTTTCTTCGACAATAGTTTTAAGTCCTGTGATGATATACTGTAGTAGGTTATTTGGGCTTTGAATGAGTATAAACCGACCATATCTATTTACTTACTATCTCCATGTCGCGAGGGCGGACAGGATATTATAATGATTGGTTTTTTGGCGGGAGATTCTTCAGTGCTTTTGTTTTCTTCGTCACTAGAAAGATCTTCGCTAGAATCATCGTTTTCGGGGTTTGTGACAGGAGAATCAACATCTTCTGTATTACTATCTGATTGTTCTTTCTTTTCTTCCGTTCCTTGCGATCCTGCATTTTGACAGGTGATATACATTTCGAAAAACTAACCCCGAAAGCTAATAACTGACAATAATTTCGTAAATAATATTATCACTCTGGACCCCTAGAGCTATTGCGTTAATCTGGGGATTTGTGACTTATTTGAACATTACGAATTACGTCTATTACCTTCTAACGTCTTTTGTTCTATCGTTGCTCTTGCGTTATCTGTTATTGCTTCTCTATTGGGGGATTTTGATTCTGCTAAAATATGTTGTTTTGTCGCAGGTTTTGGAGCAGTTTTTGCTTTTGTTGCAGTCGCAGCTTTCTGGGGAGCTGCGGGTATGACTTTTTGTTTGCTAGATGCTATTTGCACGTTTGGCACTGTTTTCTTTTTAGAAGCTCCGATTATTTTTTTATCGGGAACTTCAACGTCTACGTCCTATTGAAAGTTCAAGTTAGACTTATTACTCGACATCGTACATCAACTTATTTAATTTATTTACCTTGTCGGCTTCGCCTTCACTGCTTTCACCCAGCTTTGGATGGAAAAAAGGTTTGTTCAATTGTTTCGATTTCAACTGTTCGGATTTTTTCCATATAACCTTAACCTCAGATTCACGGTCTGCTGTTTTGTCAACTAAATCTTCTCCGTACGTAAAAGACTTTTTATCACCTGTCGAGTGATTGCTGTCTTCCTCTGGTATGAGATCTGGCGTAGTTTCGGTTTCTCTGCAAGAGTTTGCATTTGACATTGATTATGAAACATATAATAGTAACGGGATTCAATTTCATGCACCGCTGTATCTATACGCCTGCAAAGAATAAAGTTAAATCTAGATTTGACTAGAATTGTTACATATGCACTTACTTCTTATTGTCGTTTTTTGTTGTATCACCTAAAAGATCATTAGAATGCTGCCCCAAATCTGCAAATAGAGATCTGCCATAGCCCTTTTTCGAGAACAAAGCGCCTGTTAATAGGGCCATGTTGAGATCAACTCAGTTTTGTTTTGCTACAAACTATCACGTAGGCTACACTGAGTCGGCATGTACGAAAACTGTTTACTGTAAATAATAAGATTATTTTGTTGAGCCAACCCACAAGAAAATAAATTTGATCAGGAGTCTTTTATATGTCGCGGCTTTCACAATATCAATGCATGAATTTTGTTCTTTGTGGACTGGTTCTCCGTCTATTGTTTTCAGCGTATGGAATTTCACACACTTCAATTTTAATTGTGTATTTGGAGAAATCACACAGTATTAAATCTTCCTAATTAAATTTAGATTACATACGATTCATCTGTATTACGCAAGTCGTCAAAATATGGATACTTTTTATTATAACTACTGAACACATATGTGCATTACGCTATAGCGCAATGAAAGTTACGACCAATCTCAATCTTCTTTTTTCTCTGTGCCTTTTCACACTTTTACGCTGTCCTTGCCTTCGATCATCTCCTTTCACTTTGCCCAATCTTATGGCTCTGAGTGAACGACAAATCATTTGACAACGCGTTGCACTGTTGGATGCCATAACGGACATTGTAGTAACTAGTTCCTGGGATTCACAGTCAGGATAAGAGTTAAATTGCACCTGCTTGGCACTCTCAGTGGTTGGTATTCCACTTAACTTATTGTCGCTTCGGAAAAAATAAACCCAATATAAATTTGCCATTAAATACATTTATTGTGTGGTGTAAAAGGCGATAAATATACTTTCATGGCTAGCTTTGAAATCCCAGTTACGATTTATACGTGTTGATATATGCTACACCAGTGGTTTTCAAACAGAAAATCATTGGACATCATTATATTATTATAGTAAACTAGGAAGGTAACTAGTCTTGTAATAGCTTCGATTAAGTCTTTCCTTCGCGGTCCCCAGTTTGAGAACCACTGGGCTACACGGAACCATGGCCATAATTGCCGTTGAAATTCGGTTATGCACGAATGAACACAAGGTCACACAGAATTTACCAAATTTAAAAATTGACGTTTTGCAAAATACCGATGTCGGCCTATGAGGATGTCGTTAATTCCGGAAAATATTGTATCAAGACATCGAGGTGCCTATGATTTCGAAACCCATTACTGCAACCAGTGTGCCTTGCAAGACACCGTCCCACTAATTGAAGTTAAGGTAATGGTCCTAGGATTGTTTTGATGTGCCTGTTGAATAATATATCAAAGTTTGAAGTTGATTCAATCCACAATAAAATATGTCAAACTACTCGTTTTCAGGCTCATTTACAACAAGGTGTATTGGATATCAACAGTGATAAAATCAGACTAGGTGATTGGCCTCCTATTCTTAACACCCTGCGAATAAATAAAAGTCTTCGATTCATTGCCATTCGAAGTTTTTATTCGCAGTCTGTCGACAAAGATGGTACGTATCCCTTGTTGTAACCTGTAAACACTGTATTAAAAAACAAACAAATTAAATTAAACAATTAAATGTTCTGGTGTTGACAGAAAGTTAATTATGTTATAATAGATACATACCCCTTACTTAACGACCATTTCGAAGATGCTGTGCAATATTATAAACGTAAAGCCAAAAAGGTGGTCCTCCAATGCCCTTACGAAATTGCAAGACATTCGTTAGTTAAAGATTGAGGTTTTACGTTTTTAATGTCGCACATCATCCTCGATACGACAAGTGCAGCTAAGATGTCACTTACAGTCGCATTGTGTATGGTACAGCGGTATTCAGCTAGTACTGCCGGTTTTAGTGAGCTGAGTACCTGCATTGCAGTTGTTTGCTGTACTCGGGCATTGCTTGTGACATGAAATTTCAGGGTAAAATAAATACAGATACAGAGAGAAGTGGAACAACTTCATATATTTAGATTTGATCATCATAGTATTCAATGAAACATAGCATACTATTTTCAAGGTGGAGCAAAGGGAATATTGTTGATATTTATGAACTGTTTTTGAAATGTCTTGACTATGTCCCCAATTTGATTATCAGGCCGTGTCAAGAAATCGCATTACTTCAAAAGACGACCTCCTGCGATAAGGTCCAAAGATCTTACCCTCAGATTATCCCAGGTGATCGGTGAGTGCATAAAGGTCACAGAAAATCTGAAATGCCTCGATCTACAGGGAATTCCATTCAGAGAAAAAGATTTGATTTCACTCGCAAAGGTTTGATATGAATAATCCATATGGCTGCTCTTTTCTTTAGCATGAAAGTTAATGCTCCTGTGAGCAATGTTTATTTTTGATTTTTGCAAAGCACACACAACAAATATAACACTCATGTACTGCTATATATATTGTAAAAATGACCAATCAGATAACTAATCATATTTTTACAGGGTTTGAACCGAAATTCCACCATAACTCATCTTTCACTCGAATACTGCTGCATGGGAGATGTTGGATGTGAAAGTATTTTATGATTCATTTATTTTTACTGACATTCATGTTTTACTGACTTCTGTTCTGGTTTTCTGGTTTCTTGATCGTTCAAGTGCAGGGGTCGGCAACCTTCTCATGACAAAGAGCCAAATATCAAATATTGAACTAGTTTAAAAAATTGAGGAGCCATATGAAGAAGATATCTCAGTATACTCAATTGAATATGAATCCAGTGTAACTGAAACAATATAACTTTTGTTTTTAAGATCTTTAAATAAGATGCTCAGATATGTTAATAAAACATAATTTCAAGCATTTCCATCTGAAAAAGGTTTTCCACAACATGCAATCTCTTAGGCAGCCACGAAAGTAGCAGCAGTAACATTGCTTGATGATTTAAACCATGAGGCAAATGTATTCTGAGTTCCAAGAATATCTTTAATGTCTAACTAAACTTAAATTTAATTTTCACATTTTTAAATACAACTATTTCTGTAGAATATTTAAGTATCCAACAGCCACATGAGAATGCTCAAAGAGCTGCAGGTTGCCTATCCCTGGTATAGTGGGACTCGCAATATCAATTTGATTCCTAGCTGCTGTGATTTTAAAGTTTTGCATATTTCCGAGATTTTGTCCAGATGTTCAGAACTATACATACCCTTAGCAAGCACAAATTCTATGATAATAATATGGAGGAAAATGAAACTAACAAATTGAAAAACTTGTTGATGTTTCGTTTTCAGTCATTTCTGAATCTGTGAAGCATCATTCTGCTCTTTCTCATTTGAATTATTCCGGTTGTAATTTGACATGGAAGAGTTCGGAAACTATTGCCAATCTTATCAAGGTAAGAAGAAGATTAATTAATTGTGATTGCTACAGAAGATCTTAAACTTTTTTATATTTATAGCATCAATCGACAGAGCGTCACAGCGAGGCTTGGGTAGATAGTCTGCGGTACCGGCAGCCAAATCTGGACAGCATGACCGGACTAAGAAGAATTACGCTCAACTCTAATCCAATGATTGGAGATGAAGGCATGTCGGTTTTAGCAGATGCTTTGAAGGATGATCTCTGGCTCAAAGGTAGAGTTGATCATGATTTGTTGAAATGGGCCGATGGATTAGAGCAATTAGTTAGAGATCAGAATGGCCAGTTTAATGTACCTTTAATTTACCATACAAACTGATCTAAATATAAAATATAGATATTTGAGAATTGTATCAATATTTTCTGAAAACTCAGTACCTTACTGAGATGCCATACCTTTGAGGCGTATTTTGTACTGATTTTTGATCCTATAGCGCCATATGTAAAATGGAACAAAATGGAGTGCATTTATGAAACCTGCAGTATGTGCTGTGTTATCTTATATGCCGGAAATGACAGTACAGTTGAGAATCCCTTACACTTGAAACCAAAAGTGTTGCGGATTTCAGAATATTTTTATATATTATAACTAAGCGGGCCTTTTTTTAATATGTTTTTGTTGCTGGTTTCCTTACACATAAAAAAACATACACCATTTGTATATGATTTTCTACTATACAGGTTTTGGGGTTTCATGTAAAGTATAAAACAAAGCATTGAATACGGTAAACAAAATGAAAACAGAAAAAAGTCAACATTTTATTTTTAAAGTAATGTACAAGTAATGATGCTAGTCATGTTACATTCATACATGGAGGTGAAATTCGGATCTCATGTAAAAATAATGTTTTGTACTTGATTGTACAAAATAAAATGATGGTCACTGCATTCGGATTTTGGAATTTCTTGGAAAAGGATTCTCAATTTACTAATAACCTATGAAATAACCCTCTACCCTGATTTCCATGTCTACGTCCATCATTTCTACTGTATTATACCACATTTGAATTGAAATCTGTGTTGCAGCTCTGGATCTTCAAAAATGTGGAATTGGCAGGAACGGTGGAAATGTTCTCTTGGAAATGTTGAAGCAAAACAAAACTCTCGTGGTTCTTGACATCAGATTCAATCCACTTATAGGTGAAGAAAGTTTACTGTGTTACTTGATAACTTGAAATAAGCATAAACCAAAAAAATAATTGCCTGCCAATTTTGTAATTTACAGATAGACATCTTTTGCATGGGCTCCTCGGTCAAGTTTTGATTAACTCAAATGGTTATGACGAAAAGGATGTTAGTATATTTTGTCTACAATATGAATCGTAACTACCGATGAGAATTTTTTCACTTCTACTTTTTTAGCATAGGATTGTATAGGATATTATTCGGTACATAAGAAAGTAATGAATAATACATTTCATCCTTCGCTATAAATATATTTCTTAACTAAATCTGTATTGAATGCTTTTGATCAGTTTCCCTGGATCGCAGCTGAACCACCGAAAGATCCCTACCATACTCGGCCACGCAGGAGGTCGAAGCAAATAGGTAGTGGCTATGGGAAAAAAACGACTATCAAACTTGGTGGGTATGTTGTTATTAGCTAGTACAGTTACAATTTAATTGATGAAGTTTTTTCTGCAAAAGGGAGTCGGGCATCACCAAAACTTAGCAGACCGCCTGAATCGGACTGGCGTGAGGTCTCTCCTGGTAATAAAGGGTTCGTACCCTGGAGAACAGCATACAGGGCTTCACAGTATAAAATGTGAGTTATTTTGCAAAAGATTCTTCAGTTACTCCCAAGTATAATTTCTTGATATATCGGAGGGGTTATATCGAGGATGGTGATCTTTTTTCTGAATCAAGATACAGTTTTATCTATCTAAAAGGTTCTCAAAAGATATAACCACTTTTATAAAGATCAGAAGGCTTTTGAGGGAGTTTTAGTCCGCTGGAATGTTGCTAGCATAATTATACAGTAGCAGCATAAAACTAAATTCAATATTGTAAAAAAGGATACAGATGTCCAGATACCAAATATCCACACACCTATACATGGTAATTTAGTGTATGTGCATCAGTTAGCTATTACCAAGAAATGACTGCTTATTTTCATTCTGTGGACTATATCCCAGGCTACCATCTGCCTGACCGAAAAATAAGCACGTTCTGAAAAACAGCCTTATACAAAAATAAACAAAATTCTTGGAAAATCGTTTAATTTAAGCGACAAAGATCAAATCACTTAAATATGTTTCATCAGAAAGGATCTGCTTCAGCAGTTCTTCGTCCTTGGAAATTAGCTTGTGTATCTCATAAATTTCGGGAAACAGAAAGGGACATACCGATAGTCGTAACCAACATATATGATTAGATACCTTCCATGTCTACTAAGACAAATTAAGCATGCAAATAAAAAATAAGCATGTGTCTTAGAAATTAGCACAATAATTTTTTCTAAGACACTGTTCTTCAAAATAGGCCAAATCATAGAAATAAGCACGATCTGGCAGCCTATATGTGGAAAAAATAATTAGTTTTTAAATGTGTGTTTTAGGGTTTACAACACGAAGGAAAAAATTGGCACGCCAAGATACCTGCAGAATGCCGAGGTTTAATATTATTTTAATATTTTTGATATAGTAAATTATTTTACGATCGCTTCGATTTTTCCTAATTTGCCGAATGTAGATTGGACACGTAACAATTCAAGTTGAAGAATCCGAAAGCGAAGAAGATGATAATGAGGATGTTCCTTTATCTTTGGCATCTCCCGAACGAGCCTCGTCAAAGCAAAGGGATTTGATGCCTGCGAGCCCGGTGACTGTTGCGATTAAAAGTTATGACCAAAAAATTCGACGAATGAAGGTAGATTTTGCTTTAGTTTAGTGCTGTGTATTAAATCCCATCTGGAATGTCGAATTTCACAACTAACAACACAACACACTAAGATTATATGACATGTTCAGATTCTAAAAGTATTTAAATTATGATCGTAACTTTGAAAAATCACAAGTCATTTTTGCGTATTTCAGCAAATGTTTTTGAATAAATGAAGCTGTGTATTTTAGATTGATGTATTGGAAGCAAGAAGATCAATGATGGAGGAGAGAAAAGCCAGACAGTTGGCCGAACAACACGCTCTCAATTTAGAAGTACCGTAGTTAATTTCCGTGTTTTTCATCCAAATTACTTTGCCAGTGTCTAATTATGAAACAACTCATTGATAATTGAAACTGGTGGTTTTAATGGAATTCTCTTGAACAAATACTGCTTGAGGATTCCCTTAACCATTAATTAGGTTTTGAGATTACAGAATTGGCTGTAAAATATTCCGATCTGTGTTTCAGGTTGATAATGAGAGATTGAAAAGAGAACTGGTGGAGGAACGGGCTGTTAACGGCATGCAATCTGTTTTAGATGACGAGTCGTTGCTGGAAAGCATAGAAACATCGTTCAACAAGTTTCACAGCTTTCTAGATTTACTGAAGCAGCTAGGGTGAGATATCTGATAATTTGGTAGAGTGGAAGAGTGTAATAATGAATACTGGGGCTACTCAGTATTCATTTTTTTGCTTTAGAAATATGTTACTACTAGCACAGTGACCTGGACCTTGGTAAGCTCGGAATAGGCTTAGTGTATACGTTTGAGAATCTCTGTCTACATGAATACCTGGATTTTACGTTAAATTCCATGCATTTTTCTGGCTTTTGCCACGGACCCCCCGAGCCTGTCCAGGCACAGAGCATCTCTTTTGAAATACTGATGTCGTCATGCCATGTGCTGGGGTGCCGACCTGAAGTCACAGCACCAAGTTTGGTTGAAATCAGTCCTGACGTCAGGGAGAAGAAGAACACTCATGAAAACTCTCAAATATACATTAATTAATTTTCAGGCTGGGAGGTTTGGTAGCTTATGCTGGAATGAGTGACATGCAATTCCCACTGGGAAAAAATGACAAAAAGTCATCTGAATCAGGCAATCCCACATTGAGTCACAAACTGGATGAAGGCAGAGGTGATTCACAATATCACAGCAAAAAATTAACCAAGGTAAAACACCAATGTGAGGTGGCGACTGTTTAGGTGTTGTTTATATGATGTATTATTATATCAGTCTAATTTTGCATGCCAGTATGCAGATGAAGTTTCAGGGATCTGAAAACTCTATAAATTTGCATGTATGTCTCGTGTAGATTTGGAAACTGCAGCAAAACAGTTGTGTCTAGCCTGGATAGTGTGGTAATTTACTTGAAGTTCGATAAAATCTTACTCGCAGTTAAGATTAGGACAGCATTACTGATTAATCCACTCCACTAGCTTAGAGATGAGTTTTATAAAATTAGACATTGCACTACTGGTCATTCAAAATTATCACATGAGAAAATTCTTCATCCATGTCAAACAAATTTCAAAACAATGAATTAAGATTTCTATACATTGTTCAACAAAGAAAAAATCATACGAACGAAGAGACGATTCAGAAGTTGAACCGGATGAAGTTTCGGCTCCACCTCCGATAACTTTTCACAGCAAAACTACCTCTCGTGAAGGGAAGCAGAAAAATACTGAAGTAGGTATTCGAATGAAACTTATCCGACTAATTAGGGTTGCATGTCAATCCGCATTACTTAGATCATGTGATTTGGATACCGGAATTTGATTGGCTAACAGACAGGTTCGCTATTCTTCTCACTGCAGCGTGAAAGACGATATGAATAACAATTATCCAGAAATGTATTCGATTGGTATAATAGAGAGGAATTTTTAAATGTACAGTGTTTATAAACGATGAATATTTTTTATATCGGACGGGTGATCGCTCGCAATAACAAGAAATTCCAATCACGTTCACAGTAGGGCTGCAATATTAGGCTAACAATTATTGTCCTAACTTCTCTGTCAGCCAATCAACTATCGTAATCGTGTGATCTAAGTAAAAAAAATGTGGATTTTCCTGACTTGAATCATCTGTCCAAACTTCTGTGGATCATTATCTCAGAAGCAGTTTAACTTGAAGTTAGGATTTCTATCAATTTTGTAAATGAGTTTATCAAGATAACTTTCAGCGGGATGATGTATTTGATATTTTCTTCTTTCCCCTTCATTCTCAAACTTGATAGTTCGCTGTATTCTTGTTGTACTAGTGTCCATTGTTGGGATTGGACTCGAGTACAAGGACTTAACTCCAGTACATTGAGCCTAATAACTCTGCTTTGTGTTAAGTAGGCTCCAGATTTTATTCGCCTATGCATTAATCCAACAGGAAAACTTTTTAAAACTCGTATCAAACATTCACGATCTTCGTGAAATAACTAGTATTGAATTGTGGATTTATTATGCAAAGAATTATCTAACCTTCATGAGTAACATTTTGTATGGGTCACATTGTTATGATAATGCTGGTGCTACAGATGGGCAATACATAATTTAAATTCCTTGAAATTGAGAGCTCTATTTCAGAATAGTTTAATCATTCTGCAAAGCATAGAAATACAGTGGTGCCTTGTACTTCACATAACCCTAGCTCCGTATGTTCCAGACTTCCTATACTAAATTTTGACCGAATTTGACACGGGAAAATTAAAATCGATACTTTGGTTAACTACCATCCCGGTAGAACTTATTTGGGCTCGTCTTGATACATTGTTAACAGTGAATTTAAACATCAAAGCCTGTAATGCACGGCAGTAAGTTTGATTTGCCACGGGAGTAATTGGAATTGAAACTTCGTTAACACCAGCATGAATTTAAGGTTCCCGGAACGTATTAATCCGCTTTCCATTATTTCCTGGGGGGATAACTGATTCAGACTTCAAACAATTCAGAGTTTGAACGACCTCCTAAAATGGATAAAGTACGAAGTATGAGGTACCAGAGTATTATGTAAATAATACTAATAAAATCTTTTTGCTTGATCAAAGCCTATACTGATGTTGTTTTTTGCATTAGTATTGTTTACAATTTACGTACAGCACATAGTTGTAGTAACAATTCTACAATAGAATTCGATAAAAGTATACCGTACTCTTTTGTATAGCTCATCCCCAGAGATAATGATGTTAATTCCCTAAAGATAATTCATTAGGTTTTACTTAATTCAGTGTAAAATAGCCTTATGACTGCATATTCCTGATAATAAAACTCTGTTATCTAAGACCGGTGAAGTACCAAAGCAAGGGAGTCGAGCAAGTGGCCGCCAGAAAACACAAGAAAGTGTGGATAAATCTGGTGCATCTGATGATATTGATAATGATGACTCAACCTCCAATACTGGAGCTGGAGGGGATGGATTACGATCAAAATAAAACCTAACCAAATGATGGTAAGTCAGCAGTATGATAAAAACATATGTTTATGCAAGAAGTACCCCTTTGTACTTTTCCATGATATAACATAAAGCTCGTAACATACAAATCTAACAAAAATAGGTTCCACTGTGTCGGAAAACGAAGAGAACTTGATACGTCTTGTTAAATCTCCTAGAGTGGCATATATTTTGATGCCTGTCAACTTGATTCCTTTTCTGATATAGTGAATGACTGTACTCAACTACTTTTTTAGTGTAGTTTACATTCTTTTGTCTCCTTAGTACTAAAACTAGTTACGTAGGATTTATGCAATAGTATAAATTTACAAGATTTATATTAAATTATATTTTAAAAATAAAGTATCATGAAATTTTTTGAGATTGCTGTTAAAATGTTGAAAAACTGCAAGGTCTCTTTTGGTTTGTTGTTAATTTCAATGCGATCGATTCCGAGCAAGTGTGACGTGATATAGGAATGGCAGGAGGATAGCTGTTACTTTGGCTGCAAATACACGGTTGGTACATGCTCTTCAACGAAACTGTAGATATAACAACCTCGTATGTATTTAATAAGCGTGAACATATGTCTTGAATCAACGTCACTATTTCTCAATGGTTCTTTATCAAATTTGAGTCTTGATCTAGGGTCAATGTGGTTATTGGAAAAATTTGAGGGGTCGTTGAACAGTTTTTTGTTTGTTATTCATTCTACATGGTCATATAGTTTAACTCAGTACATAACAATGCCCGCATGGACTAATTTTCTCTGTAATGAGATCACTAGGGGAGACCACGTTTTTCATGAGGATTAGTATTGTACTTGTTGTACTGGTAAGCTACTGTCTGTCTGCTACACTTATTATTGATAACATTTATTCATTTATCTTACATAATGAGGGACAAAGATTCCATGAAGGGTCAATGATCTAAATTAAGTGCCGTTCCCTGGTCTAGATGCATCCCAGAATAATGCAGGAACAAAGATAATCTGGGTCCATAGGCAATGATATCCTACTTAGGACTGCTCAATATAAAATAGTAGTGATCTGAATATAAATCTACAAGAGTTTTATCGTTGAAGCCTTGCTCTGTCAAGGCTGGGTCACTCTGCTACTTGTAAAGATGGAATTCAAATTAGGAAGAATCAATTTACCATTATTGAAGAATTAATTACTCTTGTGATTAGTAAAATAGTATGTTTTACGGGATACTGTTCCTACAATTACTATTACATGGTATCCACTATTACATTTGTCCTTAATGCTAGTAGTCTCTCTTACTAGCGTTGATTTAGTTGCCAAATGATTCCTCGACCATATTATCCCACACCACCGGAGTAACATTTGTCTCTTCACATATTCTTTAACAGTACTTCATTGGTTGTAATGGTGAAAGATGACCAGTACTTTTGAGGTTACTGGAACCTCAGAATGCAGTGTGTTAGTGATATATTGGGATATTTTAACGTACTTGGGAAGAGCTATGATTTCCATGTTTTGTATACCAGGACATTAAATTACACATTTTGAATAATTTATTCAACACAGTTGTAAAAATACCTGTCCCAGAATAGAATTCAAAGAAGGAATTCTAGAATTATTCTGTATAATAGATACCTATATACAGATTAGGTGGTATATTTTCTCAAATTGAATCCAGAATTTTTTATGAGTTGAAAGATGTTTCTGTATATACAACCAGGACCAGCTTAAAGTCGATTGCTCCCAATCGGGCAGACTATCTAAGGGGGGGCCTGTTCTCTAGTATTGTCAAATACACACATCACAACATACACTTAACACTACATTGCAGATTACAAAGAACATTTCAACAAGAACGATTTCAATTTTTTCCTACATTCTTGAAAAGTCAGTAGTGCTCTTTTTCTGATTTGTTTTTGCCATGCCTGAATTACTGGTGAATACTATGATTTTTGATTGTTCAGGCCAAGCAAAAAATGTTTTCAATAGAGCCGCAATAGGCCCGTAAAGCCAGCCCTGGTTACAACAAAAATGAGAAAAAAATGGAATATTTTTGCTTAATGACCCACGCCATTCCTGAGCTAACAAACAGTTGGTATTTCTGTAGAGCCAGTCTGTGACAATTCAAATGAGAGGAGGAACATTGGGGTCATCAATAAAGTCTTCACTATTTGATGGCTCTTCAATTTTCTTTTTGCTTGCTGATGTCAAAGGAATCTTCATATTGGACTTCGATAATGAGTTTTCCTTTGTGATCTCTGCTAAGCTTTCATGTAGAGATTTGGTTGGTTTGTATTCAAGCTTTTCATTTTCTTTGCGTTTGCTATTCGCTTTCTGTGATGCAATGTTTTCACTTGAATTATCTGCCTGATTTTTCCTGAACAGATAAAAAGGGATCAATATGAGGTAATTTTATTGGTATTGTTCCATACAATACTAACGGAGCGACCAGGTAAGCATTTAACAGAGTTGTGTGTATGTTGCCAGGAATATTCCCAACATCACGATTGCATACATGTATGAAGTGTATCTCTAAGAAAAATGAGACTAACGGTTTTGAAGCTGGTGGCGAATTCAACTTTGGTAGGGTGACAACGAGATGTCCGGTCGCCTGGGATCTTTTAGCAGTGCACTTATCTGTGCGAATTTCTTCATATAAAACAAGCTGCAACACTTTTTCTTTGATTGTAACACGCACATATTTCGGCTGGGTGTCCACATCTAGATAAACCATTATTATTAGCAAATTGAACCAACCACTGTAGTTGTTACTCATAGAAATCTTAGTGCGAGATTTTAAGCTTGATTTCACGAGATTCGTTCGCAGTAAGGCAACACCTTTAGTGATGGTTTGGGATTATGAATGACGGCTGAAGCCCAATGGCCTATATAGTTGTAATACTAGCATGGAACATGTATGCGAGGATGGTGCTATTTCCTGTACACTGTACTAATACGGGGAAAAGACATTGAGCGAGGGAGAGTGATAAGATCAACGCTAGAGTGAGGGGATGTAATATGTAAGTTTGCGTCACAGGAAAGTTGTGTAACAGGTATACAGATACACTTTCAATCTTCGAGTATGAGATAAGCTGGGCAACATTCCAGAGATGTCAGAATGATAGTTTTAAATCATTAAACACAAGTTATTTCTACATTAGCCATATAGAAAACAGATGTGCCTTAGTGTAGTTCATGATAGCTGCCTGAACAGCACGCTACGCACGTTAGCAAGCAAGTGTTACTTGTACATTAGGATTTAGTTCAAAATGATGTAAAAAGCCCTATTACGAATGGCCAAATATGAAGACTAGTATTTTTCTGAAAATCATTTTGCTAGTAATATAGAGATAAAAGTATATTTCAGCTCAGGAAATATGAAAAATTCCAAGTAGTAATGTTTTCAAGTGGCTCAAGCTCTGTTGCATATCATTATTAGAAAGAGACTAGCTGACCTAAGAGAGAAGTATCTAAGTGTTTGTAGCATGCAACATCAAGTATGTAGGCCGAATCATCTTCTGTTTCCGTCAAGGTAAAATCGATGCCTCCTTCATTTACATTCATTGGATCACCGTTGTCATTGAAGTAGCGTCTCTGTCTCCTGAAAGTGACGATTAGGTTTATACAGTTAGCTCAATGTTGCAGGTTAAACGTTTCAATTTGCTTATTTTTTGCATGTGAGTATGTTTTCTCTCTCCACAATTCTGATAATTTTGATATGCATTGTTTAATGATTTTAAGAAGTTCTGTGAACATCAGGTTTGTCAAGATAAGGCTTGTCCATATTTTGGTATCGATGGTGATGAAACTAAGAAACTGTTATTATCATGCTCACTTGTAAGTTTTTTTTTCAAACATGGGTTTGTGTTTGGATTTCTGATTCTCTCTTATTTTTTCATGAATCTCTTTCCTCGATTCCGGAGTGAAATCGCATTCCGTTTCCCAAAACTCCTTCTGATCTTCACCTAAACACCACATCTCTGATTAAATACGTTATTTCCCATTTTATTTTGTTGTGATTTTACATCTTCACCATTTTTATCTTGTTCATCCTCCGCAGTGCTCTTTTTTGTGGCTGCTTGCTTTTTTTCAACTTCCCTTTTTTGCAAATACTCTTTTTGCTGCTCAAGAATCCTTGCTTTTAGCTGAGTATGATTTTGACAAGCAATTATGCGCTCTGATTTTTCAATCTCCTTGCCATCTAGCCATCGCAGTTGAGGTAATGTTGCTATTACATATTCTCTGTAACCTGAATGAGCATTCTATATCAACTAATCTATTTTTCTATATACAGTGGTGCCTCGTACTTTGCACAACCCCAACTCCGTACGTTCCAGACTTCGAAATTCGATTTTGGAGTTCGGAAATAATTCTACATTCGAACTGCGAGCGTAGTTAAAAAATGTACTCGATGGGTGAAGAGTACATTTTTGATCGATAGCATGTTATAAGCAGTCGAATTTTACTAGGGAATTATCACAAGTGACACGTGACACTTGTCACTTGTTCAACACCACCCCAGCAGTACTTATTTGAGCATTTCTGTATACTTGTAACCAACCCAAATTATCATCAAAGCCTACAATGTAAGGATTTGACACGAGAGTAATTAAAATTGAAACTTTGTTAACGCCAGCATGAATTCACGACAACCTTTAGCAGAATAGACCAGTGAGGTGGAAAAAATAACCCTATAACCTTAATTGAGTTTGAGCAAAATGGAGTTGAATACGTGTATTTTAAAAGGGATCTGGCCAGGACCATCAAATCAGTTCAAGCTGACCGCCATCCAAGTTACGAGCTTTAACGGTATTCAGGACATTTAATTGTTATTTTTACCTTTAATTATGTGTATTTGCTGTTCAAGTTTTTCTTGAAATGGGTCAGGCAATGGATTATTTCACTTTCCATTATTTCTATTAGGATAATTGATTCGGACCTCAAACAATCCAGAGTTCCAACGGCATCTTGGAACATACGAGTACCATTAAGTGCGAGGCACCACTGTATAATAAATATAACATTGCGAATATCATGCACACACTAACGTAGCTGGTATCGCTCATGTTAAGAAACCAGTGGAATAAATGAACGCAGAGATACAATATAAAACATATGAATATTTGAAACTAAGAACAGATCGACCGATAGATTGATCAGAGGCAATTGATAATGCATATACACAAACCTTCAAAATTGACACACGGATTTCCAGTCATATAAATTTCTTCCAGAAAAAAGTTTGATCGAAGCGACTCAACAGATGTAAGTTCTCCCACAAAGTTTACGGTCAGGTCTAATTTCTTCAGCGACTCGCAGCCCTCGAGAGAAAATATTACTATTCGTGAAAATATCCCAAGCCTTTCCCAAATCTTAAAAACCACAGAATCCAATAGTGGTTCTATAATAATGGGTTAACTTGGAAATAATTATTACTGAAAAATGGTTTGATATATTCCCCTATTTGCTCCGATATGATAGCATAGGTCCCCAGTTCAGCTGATCTCAATGGGATTCACTAATTTGTTAATCGAAGCACATTGTTACTGGGAGGTAGTTTAATTGGTAGTTTGAAGATAAATTGACGAATTATCACCTTTTTTAGCTTGATTACGGAACAGGTGTTACGTACCAACAAATTTTTTTTAAAATAGTCATTATCTTATATTACCCAGAATAGTTTATGCGTTTCATTCTTGATCGTGTACGGTATGAAAACACTTTTCTAAAGTTAGGTTGAGGCCCTTGAGCTACATTTTCTGTATTAGTTTCAATGGGTATTCAATATCATGGGGTTAACCATGATTGACCTGACATTATATTGATCGTATATATCGTGCGCCTTGTGAAAATAAGTATTGAATGCATAGGCATAGATATTATGAATTGGAATTCAATGTGATAAACATGAATAAATAACGAATGAACAAAATAGTTAGGGTTGGAAAATAGAATTGCGGAGAGTGGCATATGGCGATGTGTATTGAATTGGAAAAAATTGTCAGATGTTATTGGTTTGTTTGGCATCCCGGCCTTTCCGATACTGTATTTATACAGCTAGGATGACTGCGTTTTGTTCAAATATTTATTTTCAAATCTATTTTAATACCTAGTAGAAGTGGGAGGTTTCTGTGGTTTGATGTAGCTATTGTCATACCTGTAGGTTCTCAATTTTCTCTATGTTGTTCAAAGCAAAATTGATATATTCCACCTTCTTTAGTCTTCCAACATTTTCGATTTTTTCTTGAATAAAACATGCACATCTCTATAATTTCAGGTTATATTGAACACCACTTCACTTTTTTCCCACTTAACCCATACCAAAGTTTCACAATATCAATAAACCACTAATTTATAACCATGGAAATATTGGTCCATGACCCCTTACTGAATTTCAACGTGTTTTTCTCACAATTTGACGGAGCTGGAGTTGTTTTTTAATATGAGAATAACACTACCTATTAGTGACCTAACAAAATAAATTGAGCACCTTCACCTTGTATATTCCATATGGGCATACCATATCCTTATTATGGTGACTTCCTTAAATGAACACACACTCTCCAGAAATATACAAGTCAATTTGACTTAGTGATGGTATATGAATAATTTGTTTTGTTAAATGGCCAATAGAAAATATCGCCATCGTATTCTTGCAATACATATCGGTAATTTCCGTCTATACGTTACTGAGACGACTTGCACACGCAGAATGGTACATTTATATTATGATTTCACAGGAATACTGAAATATCATTAGTTGGCAAAAACAAAAGAATACACTTGAAATTAAAAATAAAAGTGATATTTTGCCATAAAATTAAATGTCAAATACTATTTTGATTGTCTGGACTCAAATTGCAATCATCACGAATCCCCGATCATACATAACAATGTATTATCAAGAAGACATTGCAGATTATACCTATAGAATTAGCATTCGGTAACATTCAAATGCCTTTGCTTTGTTGGTGCTTATAGAGGAATGAATTTACAATATTGTTGAAGTTTTATTAGGTTCTATGGTGAGAAAGATATGAATTTATAGACCTGTAAGTGGGTACAACATATTCTACAATTCAACATAATTATATTCATATTAAAACAAACCTACCAATCAAATTGCTCTGAAGATATAATATCTTCAAATCTCTGCACCATCTGTCAAGGTGTTCAATTTTATCGATATCCTGTTGATGCAGAGATAATTCCTCCAGGGAAAATATTTCACAATCATTGTGCTCCGACCTCTTTCTAACCAAATCTTCTGTTATTCTCACCATGATTATAAGCCAAAGCCTAGTAATCGCAAGCAAATTATGTAGATCTAGTAAACTAGTGAGGTCTCGAATGGCATGACTAACCGTTATAGGGGAATCACCTCAAATCGTTACCAGGCAACTAATGACGAGACGTAATAAGATCGTCTGGGGTCACTGATTATGTATCGTCACTTCCAACTTGTTCTTTTACGCTGATATGTATAATATCCATTTGGCGTTTTAACAGATAACTTTGTTGCAACAAAGTTGAGGCTTGAGACGTATTTGATGTCTTCTAAAATTAGATACTTATAAATCTTGACTGCCGCGTAGTGATTGTTATTATGTTCGATATCATAATGACTTGCAGATTCCTTGCTGTTTATTACAGCTAGAATAGACCTTTGTATTGCGCATTCCTAGAAAAGAATACCAAGGCTTGGTACTCCCTATACATCGATACAGGTCTTTAATCATTCGTGGATTCATCAGCGAAGCAATTTAAACAGTCATTAGGTAAAAATCAGGTAGCTGTCGTGGGTATAAAGTATCGATAAATTCCGTGTTCCTAATATCGTGATCAGAATTCACAATTACCTATAAATATAATATGGATTTAGATGACATTAAGTCCTATCATTCATGTAATTATGCAATAGAAATTGAATTCGATCGATTTGTACCGATGATGAAATGTTGACAGATGGGATGAATGAGTAAAAAGTAAACGTATTACGAATCCTTTTTAGTTGATCACTTGAATATGACAGGCATGTATTGCATATAAAAATGGAGAGTGAGTGAGAGGGAGACTAGTTAGTCGAGTAAACGAAAAGTGGATGTGCCAAATAAGGTATGAGAGATGCTTATCAATTATTCAGTTTTATTGAGCATTTTCTATTCAGGTATTAGTCACCTTGCTCTAGAGTTCAATATTTAGTATCTTTCACACAAGACATAGCTCTAGGAAATACTTTACCTGAGTATGGGTACTGTAACCTGGTTAGTTATAAGTAATTATATACTATTTGGAAATACATTTTACTTATCTGAAGTATAGTTGTGTTTGCAAATTAATGTCGTGTTTATTTATTCCTCATTTTCCTTCACCCATGTAAATAGGCATCTTAATCTACTGAGTGAAACCAGCATTTATATAATCATCTGTAAACCGAGATTGGTGCTTCGAACTAAAAATGTGCTGACTGATAGTTAGCGGTGAGTAATTCTTGAGTTACTCCTCTTGATATTCATTAGAAAAATGTCTTATTTGCATCACAGCTTGTGAAGCGCTTTTCAAATGGATGTGTTGTGTGAAAGACGATAAGGATAAAAATCCAGGTACTGTAGTTGGTAATGTAATCTATCCTGTGACGTTTCAAAGTTTTTAGCAGAAGCATTGACTAACTATCCCTTCACTGCAGAAACACCCTGTAATCGTGCGCCACATCAACCAGAACAACATAAGAATCAATACTATGTCTATGACCAGCAACCCACCACCCCGCCTCCTCCATATAATGAGAAAGGGGCTCAACAAAGGGGATGACGTTAGATAAACTTGCCTATTCTTCAATGTATCTATGCATTGTTTTACAAGCCGACCACTGTTTTTGCCGGCATTCTTCACAATATTTGGCAAGCAAGTCCTGGATTTTTAGTCTGGCTTTAAGTAAGGAAAAGTGTGGTATTTTTTCACATAGATGCCCATTGTATGTATCTAACCTACATCTTGCATGAGGTTAGTAGGTATGTTAGTAGACTGTTATTATGACTGAATAATTTTTAAATTTTTGAACGCATTCAAAACCTTCACACGACTAACTACCTCTACTCGTTACACTCATTTCAGCAGTAAAAACTGAATATTGCATTAGTATATTCCAGTCTGTAAGTATGTACAGAAAGAGAAATTCTGTGCCCTACTTACTGTTGAGGTATTCAGCCGGTTATGTTCTCTAAAGTTCAAAACATACCTCATACCTCGCCTATAAAATTTTGGGAATCATTTTTAGTAAATATCCAATTCTTCAATTGAACTAGAGTTACCGGAATAACAGTGGTGGCTTCGTATCTCTTTTTTTCAAATAATATTGTTTCCTCACGTGAACCTTTGTGTTCTGGCCTACTATATGTTATTTATGATGAGATGACCTTAAAACCTTGCTTGGGGAAAAGTCACCTCTGAGAGCAACAAACATGTAGCTGGGCTGGGAAATATGAGGTTTTACATTTGGTACTTTCATTTTGGTACTTTCATTAATATCATGCTTGATCTTTTCCTGCATTTGAATAATATTAGGGTAACGCGATTGAGAATTTTGAGTCCAAAGTTATCTTTTGTTCTTTATCAGTAAAGATCATGTTTTCTAAAAGTATTAAAATATCTTAAAATCATTTTTGAGATTGTGTATAATGGTGATTGGATTGTGCATGCATGAAGAAAAGAAGGTGCTTCATGTGTTTTTGTGAATAGGACAACTTGCAAGCGGTGGTCAGCATGTCATTAATTTTCTGGTTCAAGGGCTTTTATTCGTATGCACAAACCAGAGGCGTGGAGTCCGATTTTCAAAATACTACGGTTGCGACTCCCACTATCCAATTTATATCAGCGTTTTGTACCGGCGTTCTTGGCGAGAACTTTGAGGTGGTGTGGGAGAAAACGCTGCGGAGTACAACTTCCTGAATCTAGTTAATAGTATTGAACGCACGAGTATGAATAATACTGATTTACGATCGATTTATGTCAAGTTAACTACATGTATTGGACTGAAATTATCACAGAATGTGGATTTTATCTCAAGATATGTATTATTGTATCAATTTTGCGGCCGCTGCGAAATCGGGTCAGCGCAACGCTGATCTGATTTAGACAATTGGAATCGTTTTTCCCTTAAGTCCACTCTTCGTGTACCAGTAGTTTCTTCTTTATTCACGTTGACAGATGTTTTTCTATTTTGCGGCGACGACATGCGAAGTGGAAGCGTCCTGATTTACTTTTTTATATCTTAGCTATATCGTTAAAATTCTAAATATCCTCAATGTTTTAGAAGAAGAAACTAGCACTAATACTATATTATCTGTTATTGCTTGCTTGAAATGTCCTCCCACAAAAGCTAAAGTTTTCCGCGAATTTCCCATAAAGTGGCAACTGGTAATTACGCTAGAATTGATAAAGGAGTCGGAGACATTTTTATCGACGCAAAAAACGACGATTTTTATCGGTACAAACGAGGGATATTTTCGAAACGAAGGTTAGGTTCAGGGGTGAGGGTATAACATGGGTACTGTTTTAATCGAGGGCTGGGGTAAGTGATGCGTTTTAATACTGCATACTGCATAATTTCCGTGGGATCGAATGTTATTATGGTCCCTTACTTTTATACGCCTGCGCATTCTGACTCCACATCTGTATAACTGATTAGACTTCGTCTTGAATTTGGTAGTTTATTATGGAAATCCAATTTGAGGCCGGAACCCAACTGTAGTTAAATATTTTCTATTACTGAAATAACCTTGCTTATTGCTACATAGTCACTGTGAGAAGCGGACGTAACAGCGCTACGTGTCATTTTTTTATTCGTCCTTACATTTGTATATGAAATGACGTGATATGTACTCTATTTCATTTCCACGAGATAGAACTGAACGCCACAGCATATCCAATAGCCTAATTAGGAAAAACCCAAATTCTAAATAACGAACAGCGGTGGGAACCAATCAATTTTAACCCATACAAAGGGGGATCTTTTTCTGCTAGTGAACCTCAGTAGAGTAAGGAATTTAATGTCACTCCCATTCCTCCCGTAGTAATGACTACATCCCCCAGCATAGTATGAAGCTATAACGTGAGTTCGATCTAGGCCTACGTAATAAATGATCTGAAAGAACAAAACAATTTTGGGCACTGCTGTAGGATTACTTAACCTCCATACATTTTAACTGAGGGTGAGATCAAATGAACATATTTAAAGATTATTATGAGATAACGCAAAGGTTGTTTCACGCACCATGTAAGTAAGTCGTATTTAGTAAAATAAATAGTTGTTATCATAACTGATCTATTGGTCTATTTCTGTACACGGTATCGCTTTAATCCGACACAGCAAATGTAGAGTGGGGAAAACAGTGTGCTTTGTGGTGGGAACGTCATTTCAATATCTTTGGGCAGAATTGATTTATTGGTAGTCGAATAATTTTAAAATCATATTAAACTTTTACACCTTGAGTATTACGATCTAAAAAATAGATGATAGTGATTTAAAAAAAAATTCTCCAAAAGAAAGATACTTTGCTGTGAATTGTATTAATAGAACTCTTTTCGAGCTAGTTCACCTACGCACTCAGAAAAACATAGCGCTCCCACAAGGTATACCTGCTGATTGATCAGGATGTGTGTTTGTGTGTTTGCAGTGGCACACATTTTATAGTTTTCGACTCGATCTTGGCGTAACAGACATACTAACATTCAAATGTCCTGATCCTGACGCAGATAATTATTCATATAGCCATCACTCAGGATAGTAAGGAAATACCAATCACTCAATTCTCCAGAATACTTTCATTAAAACCTAACGTTGTAAGTAGGTTAATGTAGCGAATTACAGGCAAGCTGAGTATTTTACTGATTCGAATGTAGAGTCTTTCTTGAATGCAATTTAAATAAGTCAGGTCAGTCATCAACGTAACAGAAAAACCCTATAAACATAGAATGTTATTATCAAAGTTACATATGCAGCACATAAGTATATTATTTGATAGAACAAGAATAGCTAAAAGTATATGAAAAAGGGAACAGTCATAACATGTCAAATTCGTATTGAGTCACTTTCTCATAGTAAATACGCAATTATAATAAGCTATTGTTATTTGATCCATGATGGAGGTAAGGGTGCAAATAACTGTATACCTTGTGCCTGAATAGTCACTCTAATTCTAGTGTCTATCTATCGGGCCAGTATCACTCATATAAGAAAAATGGACAGTGTGCGAGAGAACTGTTCACACGTATATTGTCCGAGGAGGTTGCTGATGAATCCTGGTTGCTTGCTCATAGATAGTATCATCGTTTAATGGTGATGAAGTTGCTTCCACCCTAATAATTTAGTTTCTTCGTTGATCTATTTGAATTAATTTTTAATTGTAAGGCTTCAGATATCGAGAATACATTTTTACACTTCAATTTAACATCAAAACCACAGCACCGATTATCGAAAGTTTCATATTAGTAAAATATTACGGACAACATACAATTATCATTCATGGCCAGCGGCGGCCACCAAAAATATTTTTAAAAGAACTTGAAAGGATAGACAAAACGTAGTTGTTCCACTTGATTCATAACGTTTTCAAGAAAGAATAAATATGGCCTGGAGCAGCAGTGGGCATGTTTCCATAATTTAAAAAAAAGGAAAAAGCGTTTTACCACAAAGAATAATTAAGAACTGTAAATGTATAAAAATTAATTGAAAATATGTTTTAGTTCTTGGTAGGTTCAGTCTTATACTTTTAATTGTGTTACTCTGGTGTTGAGCACAATTTTTTGCTGTGATTTCGATTGTTCGAATTAGGTCGAATATTTTTAACGACACCATGTCCCAAATTTCATTTTTTACCAGAGTCGTTACAAGAATTTTATATAAGTTTTCAAAATTTTTACGGGCTACGTATACAAAAAAAGTCGCAAGAAATTCGACGCGAAATATTTGTCCTGCAGAATAAATGTCGCTGTACAATACATATTTTTGTTAATTGTTTGCTGGGATCAGGGTAGCATGTTGTTATTGTACATTCAGTGTAAGGGTTATGGGTTAAAGTTGAAAAAAAATATAACAGCCTATTTGGTTTTTGCCATTTTACAATTATCAAATACACGATGTTGTATAGAAAATAACCTGCATTGCTGTGGTTAGATTCCGTTGTGTTTGTCCCATATCTCCCACGAGTTTATTAGAATATGAGGATAGAAATTCATTCCTCTTCCTTGTCTCTTACTAAGGTTTTTCTAATGTACTATACATCTTAGGAACATTTGATAACGTCGAACACGTGAGGTAAAATAAATGTGATTCTGATACGTCATGATTTGATCACGTCATCCATAGCATTCTGACCGTGCTGCTCTTTGTACTTCTGGCTCTGGTTGCAGTTACTTTTACAGGTCATATAATTCTTGATGCTACATTCGCCATTTTCCACAAACACTTTTTTGGGACGAGAGAAAACCCATTCTGTGAACTCGGACAAATTACTCCCACCACTAAATGCAGTAAGGAGCTTGCATCCAGCATCCAGTATATTCTGAAGAACCTGATGACGAAAAATTCGCGTGTTAAAGGCGTGTTAAAGATCAGACTTACGTCTGATGTTGACTGTTGCATTTATATACTAAAATTATATTTACCTCGACTGAGTTTAAAGAACTGAAAGAACTGAGTTGGAATTGCACCACGTTTCCAGAATGCTTAAAGTCGAGATCTTCGGAATGAGAAACGATCTTTATTGTTTCTGGAAATATTTCTTCAACCAGACTTTTGCTACCTCCCAGCGAAATTTCCCTTGATTCGTTTATCATCCTTATCACCAAACAATCCTTAATGGTTTGCAGAAATATAGACGTGGTTACTTTTTTATGTTTACTACTTTACGATAGTGAAGGTTTATTAAACAACTAGCAGAGCGACCCAGCCTTGCTCGGGTAATTAACGCAAAAGCTGTTTATCCAGATTCTTATTTTTCGGGCGATAGGGCGGTCCAATGTAGATTTCCCCCTCTGAGCTCGGGTTGTATTAATTCCTGCAGTATATTCGGGTGTTTATAGAGACTTCAGTGCTAAATTTGGCGAACTTACGTTGAAAATTGGCGACGTTGGTCCAAGACAAAAAAACTTTCTCGCTTATTATATAGATTTTCAATTTTCTAATTTCAATATTTCTTATAGAATAAAAGGTTGCTACAGTGCGGTAATGACACGAATAATAACTCGAATTACGCAATAAACAGTGATCTGTTTTGAATGCGATACAAGCTCTAAGCATCGTATAGCTCACGAACCTTTTGTCTTTTGCGCATCTCTCTTGTTTCTTTGAACTTGAGTAATTGATGTTGCATATCCTCTAGTTCGAAGAACATGGATTCTTCGATTAACAGGTCCAACTCCTGAAAGTCATCCGGAAGAGCGAGAGAGGTTGTGCGTAAGAAATTGAGAATATATCGGAACATGTTACCGTCTCTGTCCAGAAAATAGTGTTGTTTGAGGGCGTCTAAAACTATCGGCTGTTGAAATACGAAGATATGAATTGGAATTTCCAACAATATATTTAAGTAAAGTACAATATATTTGCTAATATTTATATACGTTGCTCGTATGAAAAAAAGAAGAAGAATGACTGTCAATATAATTACATACATCATAAAACACCGCGTTCAGAACGTATTCAGTTTCCTATCAATCCTAATCTTTCTAGCAGTATTATTCATTCATTCAACTTGCATTTCTATTCGGTATTTTCATTGGCGATAAATTACGTTATCGTTGGTAAAAAGCTAACATTGTTAGAGTAAATTAATTTAATATTCTAACTAAACAGAAATCAAAAGTGTAAAAGTTGCTCTAACCTCTGACCCATTAAATAATCTTCCTAGTTTTGACGTCGGGTATTTCGTTAGAGTTTCTAGAGAAGAAGTGTAAATGTGTCCTCCGACATCTATGTGCACCGGCGCTGTGTACCTGTTCGGAATGGCGGGCGATGGTATCCCGCACATGCGAGACCTGTAAATAGATTATGGTCCATTGACGGATTGACATATATAATAACATTAAAAAATGTGAATTTTTCAAGTATGATCAAATGAGTCGTTCAGGAGTTGTCATTCAATTTACCACTCAAGTAGAAAGTGCAGACAAATGCAGAAATCTGTACTTTTGGACAGAAAAAAATATCTGTGTGAGTTTACAATAACTCCCAATAACAGGTAATAGAAAATAAATATCCTGTGACGTTTAAACATGCGATTTCGGCGAAAACGGAATATAGCACTATAGCACTATAGCACTATAGCACTATAACACATTATATTTCCGTTTCCCCTCGAGTTTATTTTAAACCTGAAACAGGGAATATGTCAAGCCATCTATATATACACAGTAGTGGGCTTCATACAAATAGTTGTATATGGTTTAATTTTCACATATCTGATGTCTTTCAGTTTAGTATCGCTTATAAACCTATTGCATGTACTCGATAATAAGACAGGAATACAGGAGTTAAATGTGGTGAAAATTTCAGTAAAATTGCCTATAGCTACATATTTTTGCCTGCCTCTCCGGATACCTTCCGGCATTTTGTCTTGTGCACGTAATTGCTAATCACATTTTTTTCCTAGTGATCAGGTATGAAAACAAATTTTCATCAATGCCAAAGATATATAATAAAAAACGAACTGTTTTTTTCCTATCTAATATAATTGAGATCGGCTAACGCCATAGGCTCCAGAAAATGGCGAGGCTTTGTGTCTCCTGATTTCCTCAGGCAATACAACTAGGCCAATTAAACAAAGATTTTGCTGCCGATCGAATTTCGAAATAATTGAACTAAATCAGGCACATCTTTCTTCCCTTCAATAAAATGGCAATATTCATTGAAAGTTTGATATCGTTTTGCCGTGGTTGCGTTTGTTAAATTAATTGTCTTGTGTTTAACTATGAAGCACAGTAACTCTGCACCAATGGATATGATATGTGAATGTAGGTATCGATGACTTAAAATTGATTTTACATATGACGTATACGGGATAGCCGTGACTTATCAAATCACCCATTTCTTACTATAAGCTTGCTGAATTCTTGTTAAAGAATTTTCGCTTAAAAGATTCACATTTTTATTATTTTTATTGGGGTATAATGCCTCAGTTTTGGGGTAGGGGACATAAATTGGCAATCCTTGATGAAGACTCTCAATATTAATACTAATATAGATGAATATTTTCTGAATTTTGAAATAATGTGTCTGGTTCAATTCCCGGCGCTGCTATATCAATATTTCCCCACCTGTGGTTGTGTTGCAAGTTCTGTTGGTTGTAATGACCCGGGGCCGATATGGATGAAACCACCGGTTGATGACTCTTACTACCGACGGCGTATGAGGATTGCTGGTCCACTCTGGGAGGTGATGGATATCCCTTCGAAGATTTCCCCATTCCAAGTCCGCTTTGTTCGATCACCGGTACGCGGAGGCGTTGTATGTTCTCCATACTTGATGTACAGACCGCGTGACGGACTGCCTGGCTGTACTCTTTATCCTTACTTACGGAATAACTCAAGGTATCCGCTGCAGTATATTTTACAGATGGCGGCGGTGGCGAATAGCGTTTGGTAGTTTTTCCCATGTCTAAAGCTTGTATCTGTATCAATTGAGCTTGATCTCCGAGGCCAGATGAAAGAACGAGACGTGATGGCTTCTCGTGTATCAAAGCGTACTGTTGCGAGTACAACATATGCCGTTTTTTCGCAGGCTGTAAATTCTGTGATTTGCTCTTACGCTTGGCTGGTAGAGATGCAAGTAGTTTTGATTTGAGCTTGTATGCTGTTTCCATGCTTGTCCTGTCTGAAGATAGTTCAACTGACCGAGAGTCGTCCCTGCTAGGATCGTATTGTCGAAAACCATTGCGAGCATTGGAAGCACTATTGCCGCTGGAAGTGTGTTTAGTCGAGTAACGCTGAACATCCTCACTTTGGTTGTTTTCTATTTTCTCTGCAGAATCCTGCTCTTCGCTCCCTTTCCTAACCTCTTGCGAATTGCTGCCGTCTGCTATTCCACCCATTTTGTATCACGAGAATCTCGCTGAATAGGTTAGGAGCTATGGGCCGTGTTACTTAGCAGATGTCTTTATCGATTCCTCTCCGCCCGGGAAAAATGTGAAACAACTTGTTGCATAAACAGCACAAAAAGAAATGGTATAAGCATAAGCACACTGCATATGGAATTACAAAATGTATAAGAATTTCAATCTGAATAAATAGTAGGAAGCAAAGCACTGGAACAAAGAAAACATCAATGCGAGATCAACAAATATAATATCGTCTTAGAGAATGTATTTCAGGTCCTTCTAGGTAACTTTACACCATTATATACTACAGGCAGATTACTGCACGTCTGCGGTGTGCTCAGTACGTTAAATCTAATTGAATGAAAGATATTAACAGCTCTTTTCTGGATACACAAACGCGCGACTACCCATATAATGATTGCGATAATCACTACCTCATGCATTCGCGAACGAGCATGTACATCCCGGATAGCTTATAGACGGCTCCCCCTTAATTGCCGCAAGGCGTAACCAAACGATTTCCGGGCCACTGTCCTTGAACCAGATACAAACCACAATTGACCAAATACTATTTGAAGTAGTTGACTTATAGACCAAAAAAAATGTCATTGATTTTTTGTAAGTTAGCTTGCGGGCACGGTTTTGAATTGATATTTCGACTCAAGTATTCATTACAGTTGTACCTCCAGGGCTTCCTAAAATACCCTAGAGCACAATCACGCTGAACAGGCGGCATAAGTCCAAGGTGATATCACGTTGTAGCTCCAGGTATTGAGCATTGTTCAATGAAAAAAGGGGCAAATCTGATGAAATTTTTTTAAATGTGGCAATTCAGATTTTACAATTATAGATTGCCCATGTAAAAATCCATTAAACTCCTGAATAGTAGTTCCACTGTACCCCAAAAGTTCTGTATATACTACTGGGTTACTGTAATCCACTAATAACTTTGTCCTGGTAATGAAGTTGAGTAAGCTTTGGGCTTTTTTTATGTAATGTTAGGCAAGGCGATATGGCATGAATAGGTGCCCGTCCATTTCATGGTACGACCATTGATATTCTGCTAAGGACTCTTAATCGTGATTGAGTTCAGTTTATACGTCTTTCTACCGTGAGACCGCAGTTAATTTATCTTTTACGCTCCACAGATGTTAAGGTTTGGAAGATAATTGTTTCATTCATCTCGCCTGTATTGCCATCCATCATTCGTTACACTACCTTTTGATTTTCCAAAATATAAATATGATGAAATAAATCGATGTGTTAGCTTTGTCATTCCTGATACCTCTCAATGTCTGGCTGATATGTTCTTAAATTTCCAATTGTTTATTTTACAATACGTACAACTGTTTAGCGAGTTTTAAAAATCAAGAATTGCTACATTGGTTACATTGCACTGCGGTTAAAATGCTGAGCACGACCTTCCCCTACTACAACGTCGTTTCAAAATCCAGTAACATTTTGTGCAAATTTTCGAACGAATGCCCCCGTGTTGAAATTTAATCGTGTTGCAATTGCTCTACTCCAGTTTCATGGACTAGACAACAAAGTCTTCTCTAATTTGACATCTGAATATTTTTAGGTTTACTCGATATGTGTTTGACTTGTTGTTTTGAATTCAGGCGACTTCGCATCAAAATTCGGAACTTTCAGGCGATATCAGCATAGATGATATCGCATTGTAACTATTGTATCAACAAACTTAATATCACTATGGGACTGCACTCTTTGGGCGTGCATTGACAGCAATGGAACAGGAGAAGCCAGGGGAATAGACGTAGTACGATTGCAATAGTAGGGAAGCGGTATTTAGTATGTTGGCACAGTAGGGATGTTCAACTTAGAGGCACCACAAGCCTAAGTTTCAAATTTTCAGGAATGTGTATATTTCGTTGTAAGCTCCTTGGTTAGTAAGTTGACCGCCCTTCGTTAGATTCTGTAGAACCGCTGTATCCGGGTATTCCCTCTCCGCTCTCCGAAAGTATTAGATTGAAAATTCCAGAAAAAAATTGTGAATTTCAAATTTCGCGCCTTTTTAAGTATCGTGAAGAAATCACAAGCCATCTCGCTTCTCCCCGCCTGATACGTGAACTATCCGTTTGTTCAGAGTATTCACACCGTATACGCTTCTCGTCGGTTAATCCCTTTGTAGTTGTCTGATTAATTACAATACGTTAGATAGCTCTCCATTACAGTAGTTTCTGGGGAGTTATTCTTTCAACGGATTTTAAAAATTCGCTGTGTGGATACGAAATGACAGAGAAGTTAAGCGTTCAAGATGATGCCACGCTTATATGCTGATCGTTGCAGATGCTTTGTATGGGGATTCAGAGCAATTTTTACAATGGGTTGGATCCGCTCTAGTGGTAATAGAAATTGCGCTCTGGTGACCGCCATAAAATGGACCTCACGTCTGGCCAATGTGTTCCTAGACCTATAGTATACTCTGTAGAGTAATAATACTATTGCACTATATTATTATTGTATATTCTGAATAGTAACAGTAACAAGAAAGTGTATATACTGTATTGGATTTTCGTATTTTTATTTTAAATAAGGAATAATAGAAAATGTTTTAAATCTTTTTTTGTACATGACTCGCCGTTTTTGCATTCCGCTGGAAGTCTAGAAGCCTTCGTTTGCGATCCCACCGTAACCCTACTATCTATCTCCCATGCTATGCAATTTACCAAATATACTGACAGGCTTATTTGACAACATACTGTAACAACATACATACAGTAATACTGCATTGATTTATGTGTTGTCCTAAACGAAACAATTTGATTCCTGACAGTTTGTTTGTTGATGTGCTTTAATTTCTATTTTCTAGATATTTGGCTCTGTTTTGGGGATCAAAAACGTGTGAACTCGTAATTTGTAAAGGTACATTATTTTTACAACATGTTTTTTGTCGTCTTGCATTTCTTACATTTAATTCGATCTAATTGCACATAACATATTGTGCTGTACGTTTTATACACTAAATGCAATTAATTTTTCTTTTTCATACGTATGTAGTTCGTGCAGTCGAGAATCCTAAATTCGGCCACGGGCGGTTTCTGAACTGAAATAAAATTGTTACATTACTTTAACTCTTTCAATATATAACCACGGCTTTATTTTAGTAAACTAATAAGTGTCAACGCTCGAGGGAATTTTCATCGCTTATTATTTTTTTCATTAATACTATTACGTTTTTTTTTTCAGTTTTCGCTGTTGCGATTATCTACTGTCCAAACGTACTAATACTGATTGCTTAGCGATAACATGCAACGTGAATAAAAGCTATATGACAGATCTATAGCACGTGAATGCATTGTGCAAATTCAGATTCTAATATTGGCGTAGACAAAAAGTTAACTGTATACTAATACCGACCTCTCTCTATCACGAATCACAATCAAAGTCCAATTTAGTGCAATATGACTAGTGGGACAGTTCACTCCATTGTGTGATCAGCCAAAATTAGATCCCATACCTGCTTGCCGAAAATAAGATCGTTTAGGGGAAATGAAATGGGAAGCGTTCAAGCACTCTAGCGCGAGCTTGCGAATACGATTAAGAGCACTATAGCACTACGTTATAAAGTATTTAACTTATTAATCCTATACTAGATTGGATAACCATATGCCATCCAACGGGAGCCAACATTCCCTCCATAATTCCATCTTTTCTGTGTGTAGTCCGGCCTGAACTGCCATTGCCTCGACATTTAGCATTTGTCAAAGCATTTAGCATTTTGCTTGGTGTTAAAATAAATTTTGATTTTTTCTAAAACATATTTAGTGGTAATACAAATCATCGCGCACTTTATCCAGTCAATACAGTTGACTTAGGTTCGCGTGGTTTTGTGTAGCCGCGTTGTTTTTGTTCTGTGGTTGCGGTTTGATGCTATTTCGAAGCAGCGCGTGCAGAATCGTTTCGTAATTGGATATATTAAAAACGTTCGCGCCCTGAAATGAAGATGGAAGATAGAATCGACGATGTTGACGAAATTTTCGAAGCTTTTGTCAAGAAAAAACTAAAACAGCTTGGAATGAAACGGTTTTTTGCTTTATTGTATTCTTATCAGTAACAGTTTTCCGCGATTGTAGGTGCACTGTTCTTTTGGTAATATAGGAATTCGGTGTACGAATCTTTTGAAACTATCAATAAAACTTGTAGAATTAATCCCTATCATCCTTCGTTATAATTCGGTAAGTATCTTGTAGTAAAAGTGTAGTATAATTAACTCCCACATGAGTTAGCAAGCAAAACTGGATTTCGGATATGTCTTCGCATTCAATTAGTTTAAAAAATACTATTAAATTATAATTTCTGCAATTTTTTAATTAAAATATTCAACAATTAATGAGAAAAATCACCGATATGTGCGACGTCATGACATAAATTGATGCTTGGATGATAAAACCCATATTTACCATTCTGCGTGTGCAAGTCGCCTCAGTAACTAACATCATTTATTTATTACCTGACAATGTAATAAATTATTCATCCACATTAAAGAAACCCCTACCATAGCCCTTTTCATAGCGGACCCTAATCACCACAGTAAAATGAAAATGTGTTGTATTGAAAGTTGGGAAATTATTTCAACATTAGTTTACATTGCTGTGGGGAAGTCAGGTTTGCGCAGCAGTAATAAACAACTTCATTTGAGTTGGTGTAGGGGATTATGATACTGTAAACTGATATTATTGAACTAGTTTACTCGCGCACAAAGTCCGACGGTGTTCGGTGTATTGTGCAAACTTATTTTTTGATAATCAAGAAAACTTTGAAACATTTTAGGTTAAATACCTTCTAAGTACCTAGTACAGTACCGAATCAATTATCCGGCTTCGTGAAATCCGGACAAACCAGAAAACCGGCAGTTTTCCCAGCGCTATTTTCATAGTTTGCGCACGGGAGTATTGTCTTCACCAGACCGGTGCTACTCTTTCAAGCCGCGTGTTGTTCATTCACGGCGCCGCATTTAAAATAGTAGAACTGACGGCGTTAGTTTTCCTTTGCCTTAATTCCATTTCAATTATTCAGCTGTCCGTTATTTTTGCCTTGGACTTGAGATTATGTCGTGTGAAGAATTTTGAATTTCCTTTTTCTTTTCTTTCGTGACGCGTGTGACGGTGTCCCATAATACTGTTTTCAACTTGTACAAATGTACACTACTGTAGTATGATCTAATCCTGAATATGCAATATGTGAGTAAGGGGAGATGACATTTGAATAAAAATAAAATATACTTAACTATGCGAGAGGAGACATGGTTCCACCGTTGGTGTCAAAATCATCCTTATATAACAAAGGGGATGGAGATATTTTGTAATTTCATTATTATGTACACTGAAATAATTTGAACTGTCTATGCAATATTTAGTGCTGCTACGAAAAGTTGTGATGGTACAATGAATGAACTGGAAATGAATGTAAAATTACGTCTAGAACAGAACATGAATATTGGTGAGTGTTGTATTTTCACTTTTTTGTAATATTTATGATATGACTTATGGACAGTATTACTTAGCATTCGAAATCATAAAAATAAATACACAAGTAATGCCTCTACAGCCACCTCGGTTCCCATCCCACAACTACCATCAATCCCTTATAAACAAATCAGTGTAAATATTTTACTGTTAGCATTTTAAAAGTTAATGACAACAAAAAATTCGAAAAACCTCTGAATTATTAAATACAAACGCGATAACAATCACTTAATACACAGTACAACTACTTCGTGAGACAGACCAAGACAATGTTGACAATCACACGCCAAGCGATAGATTTGTGAACTACACCATTCCAGCAAATTTATTATGTTCACAGCCGTGTTCGTAACGGCGAAAGTTCCTAATACGAATGTTTGTATCTAGAGGACTTACTTTATATACATATATCGTACCTAAAATGACACAACTTAATACTGTAGAATGAAACTTGCACTAAAACTATTCATTCCCATCGGAACTCAAAAATTCCGTTGAATTATGGACGTGAAAACTATGGAGTTAAAATTAGGTCGAAGTCATGGTTACTTCCCCGGATGTCTCAAGTCACGTATCTATTTAATGCATTGACAGCGTATTTTCATTGTTCTCCCTTTTAACACGATCAATCGGGTTCAATGAATCATATTGTGCCATCGATTATCCATTGCATTGAAAAACAACGCTGAGAAGGTTCAGATTAGACACTTGTTTATCAAATGAGCATTTCACATCATTCTTTTCATTATAATGTTTGAATCTTGTTAAATTAAGGTTTTTTTATCACGGTTTATCAATGATGATTTAAATTTTGAAACAATACATTTGAAGACATTAAGAGTAATGTAATGATTATCCTAGGCCACTAAGTACAGGTGCACAACTGTTGGATTTATACATGTTTGTCCAAATTTAAACAATTTAAGTGTAACTAGTGTACACGTCCCATCAAAAAGGATGGAAATATTTGAATAATTTCTAATCTTGAGGCACAATTTATTTAATGATATGAGAATGCGATGTTATTGAATATCTTGATTGGAATTCTTTCATGAAATGGCTAAATCTGTTTCAAATCATTCTTGTATCCCACATCTGTTGCATCGTAAAAGAGATATAGGGATGATAGAATGAAGAATGGAGGAGGGACATGCCCAATTCCTTTATTTGCTTTAATACTTTCAATACATTTTTTGATAGTTCCAAATGCTCAAATGTATCTCTGAAATGCTTTGGAAATAATTATCCTCCTTCTCTGAAGCTATAGTGTAAAGTGAATGCAATAAACCTTACATCCATTTTGTTAATTAAATATTTACTTACTGCCTGGTAAAAGAGCTTCCAACATTTGTTTTTCAATAATTTTAAGCCACAAGCAACTGACATAACCGTGACAAATAATGGTGCTAATAGTACAGTCCCTCCAAAGTAAGGTTTGTTCCCAAGGAACTCGGGAGAAATTTAAATTTGCATTGTTTATCAAGGCTGTCAACAGGTTATTATTTTTATCATCAAATAAAAATATACACTACGTAATGTAATATAGCAATCATATTTTCTTGACTTTAATTCTTCAATTCTTAAACATGAAGGGAGAATTTTACTATTTCTGTCATATAGTAGTTTCTGTCATGAAAGTTGTCCCTTAATCAAGGACAATGTGTCACCCAATCAATGTTGTAATCAGAAACTTGTGACAATTTTCGATATTCGGTTTGGGTTCAGGCCAAGTTAAAATATTGTGGCTCATTTAAAAAATGCTGGTGTGTGACTTGTGTGCAAATTTTCGCAGTAAATATACACAGGAAATCGCAAATTATAGTAAAAGAAATACTATTACTCCATCATTCTATTTGTAACCTTTTTAAAAAACAGTTATATGTTTGTATTGTCATATTCAGCAGAAAATGCCGAGGATCTTCCGAAAAAAGACGAAACAGAGAACAAACCAAAGAAATTAAAAAAGAATAAAAAGGAAAAGAAGAAAAGGAAAAGAGGGAGTGAAGATGTAAAACAAAAAAAATTAAAATCAAGAACTGATGACAAGGATGCAGGTGGTGATGTTATACCTGGACAAAATCAAATTGTGAATACTGAAATGAGACAGAGTTTAAAAATCAGCAATGTATGTGAATCTGATAAGAAAGAAGTTTCCCATGTAAGTTCCCAGAGCAATACTTCTGAACAATCCACTGTTAACAAGCAGAAAATGGAGACAGAAACGACAGCGAACAACACAATGTTCGGACCCATGCTTCCTCCGAAAAAAGATATCACCACCATCAAAATGAAAGTTGAACTATTGAAAGCTAAATCAGCAAGGGACGAAACTCTCAATCAAGCAAGGAAGCTACTGGACTCAAAGAGCAACCCTGATACAGAGACGGTAAAAACGGGTCAAGAATCCAAAGAGAAGAGGAAAACGAGGAGCNGTAGAGCTGATAGTTCTGACAGTAGTACAAGTAGAACTAGGTATGTATTTTAAATGTTGGATTAAAAGTAAAACCATAAGTTTGCTTTGGATTCATTGTTTTTGAGGTTTTTAGTTTAGTGCGTGCATGGGTCTCCAGAGTAGTCAACAAGGTAGTGTATTGAATCTTTGGGTTTGAAAGCTGTCATTCAGAATGCAGTTTTCCTTACTGATGCATATGCAAACTGTATCTATTAACGAAGAAGTAACTGATCTGGATTCCCTCAAGAGATATCGACTTCTAAGTCTCTTTGTGGGTAGTATAGCGTCCAATTCGTTGTTTGACAGAAAATGAATACGATAGAAGATGATCTAAATTTCGTCGTATAGACTTCTAAGATTTTGACTTCAGATCTTTTCAATTAATATCATTTATTATATTGTTGATGCCTGGGGTCGATGAGGTTAAGGATAAGGAGTTTGGGGGATTTGCTCCAGTGTTATAATTTTTGTTTAATTTCCTTTTTTTGCAGAAGCAAATCTCGGTCTTGTAGTCATGACAGACGAAGGCATCACAGTCATCGTAGATCAAGGTAAAGTTTTGATAATATTCTTTGTTTCTTCACATGGCCTGTGCCATTGCTGGGAAGGTATTTGGGTCGTCGAGACGGATATCGGATTAGTTCGACAAGTGCAATGTTTTACATGATAGGGAAATACGATATTCAGTTTCTATATTTTACAGAAAAAAAAATAGCATTTTTGTGGGCACCGTTAGCTAGATTCGAAGGGCTATAGCGAGATAGTCCATAGCCAGCAGTTTAAGATTGCGGTAATTAATCAATGAGTATGTTCATGTTAATTTTTTACCTTTGGTGTTTCTTATTTTTTCCTATTACCCACTTAAATTCTTCTTCTTCTAATATCCAAATATCTGTTTGTTCTCATTGTATTTTCCGATGCGTGTTATATCTTATTTGGGAACCCACTAAGAATGTTGCCTCATATTTATTAATTTCAGGTCTCGCTCGCGAAGCCGTAGGAAGCATCATTCTCGTCGTAGGTAAGAAAAATATATCATCCTTCAATCTGCAAAAAATAGCTGGAAAAATTGGTTGTGCCCATGAAAAATGCAATCATTATTGTTCTAGAATATGTTAAGATAGGTTTTGAAATTCTCCATTTGAGAACAATCCTAGAAATATTCCTATACCAGTGCTGCCCAAGCCAGCTTTGAATGGAAAAGATATAGCCACATTCCAATTTTGGCTGCATAGACTTGCCCCGATGGATTTCATACCCTCTGGTCCCAGAGGGAACCGGGTCCTGAGTTTTCTTTGTTCATGTATTATTCTGGGATACATATGGACCTCCTTGCCAGATTTGATGAAGCTCGGCTGACAAATGGTGGTGTTGTTGCAAGAGAAACAGCCAAATTTTCACAGGTATTATAGACTGTATATCACCGAGTATAACCCACTACTATAGATAATCTGCACTCCCCAATCGAGCCTCAATTTCGAAATAAAAATGCATTATTATTATTACTGTTAATCATTCCGCCAAATAAATGTTTTACTTTATCACAGGTCAAAATCACCTCGGCGACATCATCGGCAATACAGGTCAAGGTATGCACATCAATAATTAATGCCGTCTCCTCACCTTTAATATTAACACTCTCCTCTCTTACAGATCCAGAGACAGACATCATCATAAACACAGGAGGGACTCGCCAGCTCGTAGAAAGTCAAGGTATTTTTGATTGAAATCCATATTTGCAAATACTATCCATTACATTCATGTTTCTATTCAATTTTTAATAGTCAAGTAAGATAATGCCAAAGTTTTCAATGGATTTTCATGAAAGTTTTATTATGGGTTAATTCACATCAAGCTAATTTTAAGTGGTGATTCAGAATAGAGGAATTAGCTTGACACTGCAGAATGATTGTGGAAATACAACAAAACTAGGTTAAGTACAGTAAGCCCTCGATTCAACGGACTAGTAAGGGGGAACCTTTTTGGAATTGTAATGGTCTGAATCTCCGCTGAAATTGAAAAATACCTTATCTCCCTTCTCTCACCTCTTCCTCTCGGAAGACATTGCAACTTACAAAAAGTATCTGAGTTAGTATTAGCAAGAAAAAATCGCTGTGAACACTGCTACCACTACGACTAAGAGCGATCACTAACGTTTCGTTCAGCTCATGCAAATCTCCCGCCCGAACGTTCAACTTTACAAGTTGCCAGGCAGTGTCTGACGAGTTCAAATTTTATGATTTAAAAATTTGGTCCGAATTCCCTATATAATTTCCTGTAAACGGTATTGTAAAATTGAAATACTCTAGGTAGACAACGCATAAGTTGATTAACAGCTGTTTTTATTTTTATAATAGAAGAAAGGTAGGTTTTTATGTCTTATATCAATATTGTTATATGTGTTATGATAAAACTTATTATACTCGGGGTGAACTTGCCGTATGCAGGCCATTATCAAGGTGTCAACCATGTACCAGTTATCTTTAAAATGTCCAGATTTCAATACTGCCATGGAGGGAAAGATTTGATGAAAATTGAGTCAATTTACATAAATTGCAAAACTAGTTAACAAAAAACTCTTGAAAACATTCTTTCATAGTATACCACAATAATTTTTTTGTTATTTAGGTGTATTCAAAAAAACGCAAATTCTAGTAATGTGTGTATAATTGTGCATGTTGTCATCAATTTCATTTAATTTCTGCAGACGAACTTCATCACCTATAATCACCAAAGAAGACAAAGTCAAGTTGTTGGAAATAGCCAAAGCTAATGCACTCGCACAGCACAGAGCGAACAATACTGCCTCAAGTTTTGCTACCGAATCCCAGGTAATTACAAAAACCATTGTAGCATTCCTAAAATTGTATAGCAACACGAGTTTATTTGGCTTGCAAATCAAGTCCTGAAATGATACCGGAAAATGTTATTGCAAGAGCAAACCTTATGTAAAATAAGTGAAATTTCTTATGATATGAGAAAACGATTATGAATTATTTTCAAACATATTTAACACACTTAAAACATATTTATTAGAATTTTATATCAGCAGTTGCTTCGCTATGTCTATAGGGTAATCGATGTGTTACCATGTCCGAAAACACTCTATTATGACGTAACACATATCAAACTTTACAGCGATACAAAGATATTTTCTCATTCATATTTCCTTCTCATTTTATAAGAAATTATTTATCTAAAGTCTTGCAATAATTTTTTGAGAACAGAAAATGACTTCATGGACCCACTGTAATTATACCATATTCATATTTCATGATTACCAAGTATAGAACACTACTGAAACTATCTCGTAACAATCGTAATGGACGTGATGGAGTAATGGACAAATCTAACACCTGCAGGACCACCTGTACTACATGTACCAGGAGTACCAGCTAAATGCTACATACCGCTGTAGCTGACATCTTGTCCGCATTCGGGTGGTACTTCTGGTACAGGTGGAACTACCGGTACTGCGAGTTTCAGTATTGTCTTAATAATGTAATATGTAAATAAATTTCGAACTGTTACAGATTCTGCAGCAAAGTTCAATGTCTGTTAAAGAGCTGACTGATATCTGTAAGGATATAGCTTCCGGCACCACTCGGCCCTTACATTCCACCGTTGAGGAGACCAAAGAAAGTGCTCAAAAAGTCCTAGCTGACGTTTCCGTACATCATCCGTTCGCACTGAAGGAGACGCCTATCGCCATAAATATAAAAGTAGGCTTATGATCTTTTAGCATGAATCATGTAAATAAATATGCAGTGTAACTCCATTATTGCGTGAACATCGAGGTCCATAAAACGACTTCGGGGAAAATCTGGGTTGTGCTAAATTAGTGCTCCAGAAAATCGCCATCTACTCCGACCTGTTATCAACCTCAACATTTCATGATACCCCAATTTATGCCCAATGTGACCAATTATTTGACTTCTTGTATAATATTGATTTATTTTTTACATTATCCTGGCACAATTAATTTTGAAATAAAGAATTTTATAAGTAATTCCATTGTTGTTGCTTCGCCAGAAATAGAACCTAAATTACATTTTTTTTGTGCTGTAATTTTTGAGAAAACGAAACGTGCATATTACTGATCTTTCAACTTGAAATGTCGAAACTAGTGTTGATGCTTTATAAGGTGTCATTTCATTTGACACTGTCTAGTTTTCCACGTTCTTTAATGCCTAAATTTGGTATTTGGGATTTGAGGAGACATGAGGCAAGCTTCATAGTGTTTAACTTATGGAAAGAGTCCAATGACCCATAACAAAATATCCAAATTCATGTTAAATCGAGCACGTAATACCGGAGTTACACTGCATGCATCCCCCACTCCCGTATCCATGTGGGATACGTTCCAAGACCTATCGCGGATACCAAAAACCGCAGATAGCAGTGATTACAACAATATAAGATGATTGATGTGCCCAAGTTGAGAATATTTTCTTTGTTCTTGTTGTAGTGATCCATGAGGATGATGACAATGATACTGTACAATGTCTATGACGATGATATATGGCAGGGTTTCCCAAACTATTTTTGCTCACGGCACACCACGCAACATAAATTTCATACACTGCACACCTGCACCTCAACCAAATAACATCATGCCTAGTCTTAAGTCACTATGTTTGTATTCAGTCAAACCTAAATTGCAAACATGCTGCAAGAGATGAGTAATATATTACCATAACAATTCAGTGCGATGCGATGTGTCTGCTCTCGAGTAAACTCTCAGCTTATCTTCAACAGATTTCAGCTAAGATCTCTGTTTGTTCTTTTAATTGTGTTGAGGATGAAAAATTGTGCTAGCGATTGTGCTACTCTTATAAAAAATATCTCTTAAATAATGAAAATTCAGTGGTACACTTGTGAACGGCTTGCAGCACAGAGTTTGGGAAACCCTGATATATAGCACTATATGGGAGATATTATCACAGTTAACACCTGCTTAGGTAAGACAACTACGGCGATTACACTGTAACGAATTGGATCTGAAGCCGTGGATACGGAGAGGCGACTGTAATGCATAGTTCTGTTAGCATAGTCGCAAGGGAGGAAATTTCGCGTGTCTGACATCCGTCTCGTAGTTAAATAATATTCTTGCGCTCTTCTCTGTTCTGAATTCATTTCTTACGTAATAGATTGGTAATAGATCTTGAGTATTGAAAACTCGGTGGTTGCTGTTAAATAATTTTTCGACCTCAGAAATAAATGGTGCTTATCGCTACATAGAAAGTGTAAAGGAGTGAGCTGAATAGCGCTAACTAACATATTCTATATGTTCTGACATGTGTATAGGGAAAGAAACGATATGTAGTTCAATTCATTTCCATTAAAAGCAATAATTTTAGGCGTCAGTCTGAAGTATTTTGTCACTATTAGCAAGTATGATGATTTTGCAGTAAATCTTGACTACACACCTTGGAAAGATAGTAATTTAACCTATAACTATTAGGGTGCTGCAGCCTTTGGTCCTATCAAATTTCACAGTAGTTTCTATTCCACATTCAGTGGGCAATTTCAAGTTGTTTGAATGGCAATTGTGTCTATTCGTACACAGTGAACCTTCGCTTAGTAAAAAAATTCTGGAATCCTGGAATTCTACTGCTGTGAGAGAGGCATCTTTCCAGGCCGATTGCGCTGTTACAGAGACATTCTTTGTTTTTATTTCTTCATTCCTAATGCCAGAGAAACAATAATCCTTCATGCAAACTTTTTTTTTGATTAATGGCTTATACAAATAATTTGCTCTCCATTCTACTTTGAATATCGACAGGATATAATATTAACAGCATAATATGTGCTTCGTAGTTTGAACGGCCCTAACGTCGAATGCTCGAGACTTCGAACTCTAAATTTGAAAAAAATTCCATTTATAGTTCAAACGATGCTTCGACGTTCGAATTGCACGCATAGTGAAAAAATGCGTTAGCTGCATAAACACTATCTATTGTGTGCCTAATTCGTTTCTTGCTCACGTTGTAAAACCCTATCTCACGTATCATTCTTGTGTGTGTTTCAGTTTCCTTTTTTCGCTATATCTTTGGTGTTTTTGTATATAATAACCCTAATCTATTTACCATGACATTCAAGATGTGTGGAAGCAATGTAGGGCAATATCGCACGGCAGTATGTTTGTGATCAGCAGCCTGTTGTAAAATTTGCGGTAAGCGGTTGAATTTGACACGTCAGTAATTCAGATTGACACTTTGTTTCAATCCCCATCAAAGCCTATAATGCGCGGCAGTAATTAGAATTGACCTTGGTTACAAATTTTACTAACAACCTTGAGCTAACTGACACCAAATGGGCCCTTTTGCTGGAAAAAAGAGCGCTAACCAGACATTCGTCTGAGTTCAGGCAAAATGAAGTTTAATACATGTATTTTAATAGGAATTTTGCCAGGATAATTAATTTAGTTAATGGACGCTGAAGTAACAAGCTTTGACTGTATTCAGGGCATTTTGTTATTTTTTGAGTTATGTGTATTTGATGTTTAAATTAATCGTTACTTGTTACCTCTACGTCAAGATATTTCGGAATTCCAGTTAGCTCGATTTGATTGCCCTGGTGAAATCCTTATTGAAATAAATGTTCAAATAATTTGAACCTCTGTTAGCTTGAAGTAATTCGCCTCGTCTCCTGGATTTCACTGAACGTCAAATGTTCTGGAAGATTGTCATTTTTTGATTGGCATGCCATACTGTAAACCAAAACGCACGTCACTTGCATATTATGTAGGGAACCACTGGCTTACAACGCTTACACTTGGACTTAAAATAAATAATTATTCATTATAAGGGAGCATTTACAAATAATAATAGCCAAGTGCTCCATAATTTTTTTATGCAGCTCGCATATGTTGCTGAGTGACATTTTTCAACAATTACATGACTCGTTATACTAGAAAGATTGTCTTATATAAATGTTTTAGGGAAGTGGCCAACAGAGAATAACCGCAGTTGGAAAGTTAGTAAAGGATTTAGTATAGTGTAATATTTACTGTGCAAAGTACAAACTCATTACATTTTCGTACAGACAAAATTTCCCACCGCTCCTCCCATCGTATCGAAACCTGTGTCAGAACTCTCCAGAGAATTTCCAGTGTCATGTGGACAGCAACACAGAAGGAAGGAGGTGTTGGAAGGCGTTTATGGGAAGTGGGAGCTTGTGGCAAAAGATGAAGTTATTAAGAAGGTTGTGAAGGATCTCGTCACCACCGATAAAGTATGCTATCAGATTAAAAAATATTCTACCAATTCGATTTGGGTAATGAGAGCTTGATATTCGTAGGTTTTCCCCGATTCACAAAACATCAGTCTGGATATTAGCACAGTCATAGCACAAAGGGTCTCGGCCGCTAGACAGCTAGAAGAAAATCCTAATAGCGATACGGCAAAGGCCGTATTGAGGAATGCTCAACAGCAAGTAACTAAACAGAATTTAAACCTCAAAAATTAATGTAACTTATTAAAAGTGATGTACAACGCAGAATAGCTGGAATCATATAATATATCAAGAATTTGTTTTGAATAGTTCATGCCAATGGTCATTTGATTAAATTCATAGTTTTGAATTCTAAAATATTTAATCGTACAAGTGATGAATAAAGCTTAATTAACTATGCAGCTTTATGTAAGTCAATGATCATTTAAAGTAAAGTTGTTGTCGCACATCATATGGTTATAGAATTAGTCTATAATATGTGGCTATTCTGTATTGCACATCCCTAAGCATATGTTCAACTTTCTTTACATTGACCGACTGTGTGTTAAGCTCGATGACTGGACAAAATCCAAGCAGGTTCTTGGTCAGTTCACTGGATCAAGCGCACTGCATGCTATGCCAAAACAACAGTTGGAAGGCGGACGGCAAGCTTGGTTCAAGCAGGTAATGTATAGTGCTTCGTTTTGTCTTCAACTGTTTTTATTTCCTCAGAATAAAAAATTTCTAACCCTTAAATGCTGTCAAAATGTTTATCAGAGGTATGTTTTAACTCTTATGAGCACTTCACCTATTTTTTGATGTTGCTATGCAACCCGATGGTGTATTATTAATTAGGAATCCATTTTATGAGCTCTGATCTTTTTCTGTGGTATAAACTACTTTCAATGACGTAATAATAAAGATAAAGATGTTGTAGTAGTTGCAACAGTTATTCAGTCAATATGTTCAATATATTAGTATTTGAATAAGAATATATATTTATGAGTTTTAAATAGGTATATGATGTTTGCAGTATTTTCTGTCATTGTGTAACTGTGTGTATAATGTTGTTCAGTGTATATATATTTCCAGTATCGTACATTATACACAATTTTCCCTACCATCACTTAACTCGGACAATCGGATAAAAAAGACACCCCTACTAGTCTATTTAAATGAGGGTAGACTGTAGAATATAATTTTTGTTGGCCGGTCCTTAAATCATCCCTGTGTAGTTATTATGTGAAATTCAACAACAAAAGTTCTGACTGTTGTCTTATCCCATAAGTTTGTGTTCCTTGATGAACAGACAATCTCTTACAAACACAAAATTCACTTTGATCTTCAGATGAATTGAAATGAAGTATGGTAAATTGAAGTATGTATTTCCAGTAGGCAATCTTTTATATCTTATTGGTAATACATTTACCTGAGTCTAAGTTTTGTGTTAGTCAGCAACAAAATCCTGCAGATTGTCAAAAGAAATCAAATCATTTTCAAAATTGCCTGATGGGAAATATTCTCTATATTTTTTATCCTGCGCTCAATTTATTTAGAATCCAAATGAAATTTTTTATTCTGAGAGATATATTGATACCTGTTTCAAATCGATTATAAGAATTGCACTTCTACCTTTCTTGCTGCAGCTGCTATAAACATACCCATATAAAATTCCAAATATCACCACTTCTTAACATTTTTTAAACTCCACACGGAAGATATGTGGTGTTCACTCTAAGTTGGACAAGTTCGGAGATAGCTGATATATATGCTTGCGTGTCCCTTAAAGTGAACACTCTCATTCCGCTGCAAGGCAGGCTTGCTAACCTTTTTCATTTCCAGACAGTTAATCGGTCAGCAGTCATGGGGACGTGTATCTTTTGAGTCTACTTTTAGACCTGCTGTTTGGGCGTTGCATCAGATCACCAACTTGTCCTATTCCGAGAATGGTAACGTTGTGTTCCTTGCTCTAAAACTAGACATTGGCCATTGCCAAAATAACAAATTCGAATCAATTGTACTGGTTTCAGAGCATTGAACACAGTGTTATCATTGTGCAATCATCTTCACGTTTTACAGGTCTTTCTGCCGAAAAGATTGCGAAATAATGATCTACCTCTGATTTTTAGAGATGAGAAAAACCCTTCATTCCAAAACTACCTCCCATCAATCGATCCATATAGTACATTGTACTATATACATACACAGCTATATTACCATAAACGATTTCTTACACTATTGTTGGAGTTAACGTAATCCATCTTTCTAAATAAAAAAGCTGGAAATTGCACAGTCCGACCAGCTCATCATGCTGGTCAAAAACTGACAATTTCAGTTCTGTGTAAGGTTGGTGTAAAATTTGTCCATTCGACACCATTGAAAAAACATCCGGTGGAATCAAGTTTAATTGCATTGTTTCGTAATAGAAAATATTATCTATGCTTTGCCCAATACATAAAATGGGTAAAAATACTGGTGGGAAGCTAGGGAATACCCTCATACATCATCAGTGGTAGTCGGTCGTTAACTTTCTTTAAATGAAAAGGATTTCTTCAATAATTCAATATTAGGATTTTTTACCAAAATAGACGTTCCACATATAAATTCTGCAAATCTAAGCGTTGCAAACTTTTACAGTGGGCAATGAATAAATGTAAGGTGAAAACTACTATATTTGGTTGTAATTTACCAAAATGGCGTAGCGGTATTTTCATTAATTTAAAGCATACAGGGAGTTCCTTACATAACGGAAGGGATGTGTCTTTGATACTGTTATTAATCCACGTTGCTGTTTATATTTTTGTTGTTAGTTTGATATGTAGTGCTTTCCAATATATCTGAGGCTTCCATGATTGTTTTAACAAGTATAACAACAGCATCTTCATAAGGATGCCTAATGTAAAAAGTAAGTCTCGGTCTGTTTACTGGACCTTAGTGCCTATTGCTTGAATAAAATGCACGTAAGTAATCTTCAAGATAGTTAGCACAAGCGCAAGATACTTATTACCTTTGAATTTAGTTTAATCAATGAACATTTCTTTTAACTAAAAACGTTATGTTAAATTTACAGGAAGAGTTCAATAACGCGAAGCACGTCGCCGGCATAGGAAAGTGTCTTCTGCAAAAGATGGGCTGGAAGCCTGGAATGGCTCTAGGGAAAACGATGCCCGGACAGTTAGAACCACTTTCACTAACTGTAAAAAGTGACAGAAGGGGTACCAGAATCCTTCCTGAATACGATGCTTTATTTTTGCATAAATTTATTTGTAGAATTCATAATTTTTCTGTATTCAACTTTTATAGGTCTCAGTAGCTTTATGGAATGTCCAGCATCGAGTAAAGGCTCGCGAAGCAATGAAACGCCTATTGCACCGAAGGTGACCATCAAAGACCTTTCTGTTAAGCATCCAGTGAGTGTTTTGATGGAGATTTGCAGCAAGCGACGATGGCAGCCACCGCAGTTCAGTCTTGTTGATCCACTTGATATCAAATTGTTCCAGTTCAAGGTATTCATTCATGTAATTTATGAGAAATAAATATAATCAATATGATGTACTAAAATGCATGATGATGATAATTAGCCAAATCTGAAAACAAACCATCACTAAATCGACAAGGTGTTTTGTGCTTAAACAATTAGTATACTATTACGTTTCGATCTGCTCACAAAATTCCTTGTTGTTTTTTTGCTGGGTCGTCTATGATCTGATTTTTGGGCTTTGAAGCGAACTGTCTGAATGCATTTACCTAGAATTCGTTTTTCGAATTCTCTAAAAATCGTTATTCATGATTTTATTACTTTAATGTAATGTAATTTAATGGACCAGAAAGTATAACACTCAAAACCAAGGCAAAATCACAGGTTCTGTACCTAGGACTACCTAATATATGTTTTATGGAAATGTTATTGGACTGAATTGGATGAGGATGTAAGAAAACTCTTTCTAGGGCACAAAATAGTCTGGTACCTGCCCTACATAGGGATGTATACAAACTGTTTTTTTTAAATCTCCATCCAAAACATATCAATGAACATTTTCATGGTCTTTTTGCTCAAACGATATAAAATTTTGTCTGTCAGGTTACCATCGTAAATGAAGAATACATCGGACAACCTGCTTCGAATAAAAAGCAAGCTAAGCTAACAGCGGCTGCAGCTGCCCTTCAGGCCATGGGCTTAATACCAAAGCCTGTTGCCTGAGGAATTTTAATAGTAATGTCACCAAATAATATCCAATTTTGTGTGTTGTTATAGAACAAGTCATATTCCAAGTCAAGTTGCTATTACCGAAACAAAATTAAATTACTGCATACGGTTTTCTTTTAGTCGTTTGAATTCTGTAATTGCTATACAATAGAGATAACTGCTAAAACATAACTTTTTTGGCCATTAGTGATTGCAATGATCAAAGTCGCTTGTTCGTACTCTCAGCACACTCAGTTGTTATGTTCTGGTGTATAATGCTAGTGGTACAATTTTTAGAGAGATGGAACAGTAATTCAATAGCAGGACAAAACAGGGAAAAATCAATGTGATAGATAGGCACACAATCAATTTTGTCACATTTAGTGACAGAATTGATTGGAATCAATAACTTTTAGCTGGGTTGCTGCATTTTACCATTGCACTGTATTTTAGCAATATATTAAACATGCGTATTTTCCTTTAAACTACACTTTCAATTGGAAGCGACACTCTCCAATCTTCATGGTTATATAAAAATCCAATACTTCGATTACATCAACATGAAATATTTTACAACTACAATATCAATCACAGTTCGGTTTTAATGATCAGTTCAACACTATTTTCCTTAACACCTCGTCTCGCCATTCTCGCATATCATCACTCTACTCAATATCATATCCTGTCACGGATATAGGGTTCAGGAAAATGGTGTGAATCACATAATTTTATTCTCTAATAATCTATAATTTTCCCACACTAGTTGTTTGTATGTCCTGTACTAGCATTACAATATAGCATTCGGAACTCGAATTACACTAGTTCCTCGTACATGCGAGGAACCTATTTCTTCCAGCCCCCTCCCTAAGAAAATTTTGCGGTTATACGAGAGCGTTTTGTGGTTATTGGATCAGTAGCGTAACATGTCTCTGCTGCTTATTCAGCAGTTCCTCATTGCGAGCGTATGTTCAGTTTTGTGCGCTGTAGATAGCTTATGGTTCACTGTTATTGCACATATTTTGTGTTTGCATTCGTATCATATAACATTTGTATTGCCTTGTGGTAATGTACAAAACGGTAGCTAAATTATGATTGTAGTTTGTCATCAGAACACATCCATAATTTCCTTATTGAAATAAGTATTGACACTTATATCGAAACGCATTCCTCGCATATAACGAGGGACAGGTGTATAAGGCAGATCAATAAAACTCGCTATGGTATCACGTTTGACCTTTTGTATTCATGAAAGTTGAACAAAGTAAACAGTTTTCAGTTTGCAAACATTTATTGAACAAATCATTAACTAGAGTGAAGTATCAAGTACCGCTGATATATCTTTTAAATCAATGCCATTTATGAATTTGCAATCAAACATAAAAAAAATCGGTTTTCAAACATTTTTTTGAAGCCATAAATATGTGATGATTTCATCACAAGGATGATACAACAAATTATAACAAACCAATGCATAGTATTTTCTGGAAAATTATTCCAAATAATAAATTGCACATAGGACAAAAGGTAAAAAATTAGTAGATGTTCATTCATAACACCAGGAGTAGTTTTGGGAACTGCAAACACTTCTAAGGTACAAGAACAAATTGTAATTGTAAACCATGCTCATGGTTTTAAATTGGCCAGCACCTTTACCAATTTACAATAAACATTGATGCCCTCAAGAAAGATTTTTTCATTAAGAAATTCATTATGATCATGTAAGAGAATTGGGGTGTTCCGCATAGGACTGAAACCTATAGCAGGATATCCAAGATCTCTGAGATACTTGCTGTCGGTTCCAGCCGGGAATATTTCCTTCACAAATTCGATTCCCATATCTGTCAATGTGCTAGTAACGGCTTCCCACCATAGATTGCCGTCCGTTTCAATCAAGTTTCCTGCAGTTTTATGCACAAACCCGTAGGACACATCTTTGCCTGCCTCTTCACACCAGGTTTTTATTTGATTTTCAAAAGCAACAATGTCGACGCTAGGAGGAATCCTTATGTCAAAAGTTGCCTGGAAATTGTCTGGGACTACATTGGGCTGGACTCCACCGCTTAGCATTGTTAGGTTGGTTGTTGTTACATCTCCGAGAAGCAAGCATTTTCCATCCTTTAGTCTTTTTTCTTCTTTTGCTCTGAAGTCAAGAAAGCGGTTAATAACATGACGTAATTTCTCTGCCGCGGTGTTTTCAATGAATCTAGAACCATGACCCGGATTGCCTTCGCACTTCACCTGACACCACCACATGTGTCTCTCCCCATAAAACACAGAGTATTTATTTTCAGGGTGCGCTAATCCTTCATCCAAAATCAAACCTGGGTTCATTGCTTTAAACTGTGGTGTTTCAAGAAAGGGTTTCATTCCTGATTCTCCACCAATCTCTTCGTTTGGCATGAATGTTAGGTAAATCGTTCTTTCTAATCTGCAGTTTTGCAATTTCAGTATTCTTATTGTTTCTAGGTATTGAACTGCAACATTCTTCATGTCCTGTGCGCCTCTTCCATAAATATCTCCATTCTCCTCTTTGAATCCGCTGAAGGGATCATGCTTCCAGTGATCTTTATATGCAGGGACGACATCCCAATGGGAATTCAAAACCAGAGAAGGCAGTGCCGGGTCTCGGCCCTCCAACTTCATAAGAACAACTGTACTTCGTTTTTCTCCTACATCTACATTCTCCACTTCGATGTCCAATTCTTTGGCGTATTCGTTGAGAAACTTCACTGCTGATTCCTGATCCGGATTAGGATGATCGGATCTTATTCTCAAATACTCCTGGAATTTTCTTACTGAACGACCAGAATCAAAGTTGTTTGCCATTTTTATGAACCAGAATCGAACTTTTGATCTGGTAGAAGAAAAATTACCACTGTCAATTTAGCAGAATAGTTGGTTTCACATTAACGCTCTACACTCAGAAATGCTAAATCGATAGAAATTCACTCATATTAACCCTCTACACTCATCCAACAGGAAATATTAAAATTTATCATATATAGACTGTGGGAAGCACCAGTAGGAAAAGGTCACTGTGAGAATTCTACTTAGGAAATTGTCGCAGTAAACAAAGGCCTTTTTAGAAAATTTTAAGTTGAACCCGAACCTCGGAAAGTGAATTAATGAATAAATACAGTAGTGCTCCGTAGTTCGAACGTCAAACGCTGAATTAGGCATAAATATTTCGTTCGGCAATTTACGTAAATTTACTCAAAAACTTCAATTTGCCCACTTTTTTGTAAGGATGGGGATATCCTTTCTGACCGTTCAGTTGCAATATGCGTTTTATAATAACTCTTTCGTTCAGACGAGATCGCGCAGTTCATTTTCCCTACATGATAATTACAACGCAATTCTTGTGATATAAAATGTCAAAGGTTGAAGTTTGGCAATATTGATCAGAAAAAGAAGTTTGTTTACTTGAAAAGCTCTTGATCTGAGCACTAGTACGTTGCGTCTGGGAGCGTCTAAGATTTGTCTACTGTTAACTCGGAGATTTTCTTGTTAAGGTCCCAGCAATAATTTATCAGGATAAAGATTGAATATTAACTGACGTGGCTATATATCGCAAGCAATGGAACAACAGAAAGTGAGTATTTTGGTATTGTCCGTGTGTAGGTAACTGAGACGACGACATGGAATGGAAAATACGTGTTTACTCTTCCAGAATCGATTTATGTTATGACGTCACCATTGGGTGATTTTTGTGATTGTGATATGGTATGACTAACCACTGAACCCAAACAAACTTGTATGTTAGGGTGTATAACCCACCCTACCGTAGTGTACGTTGGCATTATGGGGGGCCAGGTATGCAAGGCCCTAATTAAAAAGTTAATTTCAGCCCGTATATACGTATAAGATATGGTTACGAATCAAAGGTTAGGGTTGGGTGTATGATGTTTACTGTGCCCCGATCGAGGGTCGGGGTAAGGTGCGTGTTTTATTTATTTAGCCTCAATATAAGGTAAACCGACTTTCAATTTGATATTTTGTTTTAAACAGCCATATTTATAATTTGGCACACCCACATTAGGGATGCTGATACCGCCAATTTTCTACGCTAAGTCCAAATCACAATGCTATTTAATGTTTTATTTCAATGCAAGATATTATTAGTTTTATTTTGAATTGAGTTCATTCATTTTTTTTCTGTACTCCTGTGAATAAATAAATTCCATTCCATTACAATCTTGCAATGTTTTTTTTTTCATTCAGGATGCCTTGTTGAGAATCATTGGCACTGTTCAAGCTAAATACAATGAATCCTCAATCTTTGCAACAGAGCTTCAAAGCACTCTGGATTCTCTGGAATCAGCATACAAGGATTCCATTTATGAACTTGACAGTCAGTTCAAGCTCCTGGCCCAAGGCTTAGAGAATGCTCGGAACCGAATGGTAGAAGAGATAGACAAGGACCTGCTTGAAAAGGAGAAACCAATACAGGTGAGGAAACTTTAAATAAACTGACGTTTCAAACTTTACATCATTTTTGAGGGATATACAGTTAGGGTCAGGTTTAGGATTATAATGTATTTTTTCATATTTGAGGTTCTTTCGATTTTTATTATTGTGGTAGAGTTGCGGTGGAGTAATAGATTGGCAATTGAAGGAATATCATGTTCAGAATTCCTGAAATTACTGACAAATGATTTCCTGAAAGATGATTGTCTCGTAGATAAATAACTATCTTTAATTATATTAACGACCAATGTTTTCTTTTTGCATTTACATTCATTCCAGTTTGAGAAATATTGTAATATTTAAAATAATGCCTATATATACAATAACAATAATACATTTTTATTACAAAAGTTGTTTATCTGCACCTCACATAAGTATACTGATAATAATAATTTTTATTTTGTTAAGGAGAGACTAAAGAGCTTTGAAGATGCTAGACTTGATGCAGAAGAATTGATTTCATTGTCTAACGAAGCACTGGTTATAATGGATCCTTCAGATTTTTCTAAGGTTTTTTTTGTTTTATGTTTTTAATTATAATAGTCTAGATTCTATATCGTTAAATTAGCCTGATCTTGCAATTTGGAACATGACCACTGATTGTTTTACAAGAGCGGAAACAACAATGCACACAGCAAAGAGATTTCTTTAATGCTGTAAGCATTGTCTTCACAAAATCTGGCAAGGCTAGTGATGATCTAGTGACATTTGTAAGGGATTCAAGGTAGATCTCTGGGAATTGAAAACAATATAAGAAAATGATACCCAATTATGTCGATTCACTAGCATGCGAACACTCTACTACAATTTTTTTTCAAGCTTCGTTTAATAATTTTTCATAATTTTAGTTACACTATTATCTAAACATTTCTATCAATACAATCTATCATCTACTTCTAATCGTCCTAATCCACCTTTGTTTCTCTGTTTTCAGAGAGCATTGAAGATCAAAGATAGGTAATTATGTAATGATATTGTAATGACTGTATTTACTTTGTTATTACTTTGTGATTTTTCTACCATCTTGTGTTTGTTTTGCAGAGTCACCATGTCTCCTGTGTTCAGATTATCTCTAAGTCCCCTAGAAATTGATCCAACTTGCTATTATGTGTCTGATTTCTCCAGAGAACAAAGAGTAATAAGCCAAATGAACTTCTTGCCAGGTAAAAGTCTTTTATGATTATTAAAATACAGAATTCATGTGATGTTAGTATCGATTGGTTTTCAAATCATAACTATGATTTAACAGGTAACTAGGAAGGATTTTTGTTTGAACTGAACTGTTTGAACTTTTTTACATTGTATTGAGTAGCTCCAAACAGCTCGCCTGATCTTCAGTCCGAGTTACACATGCCTTCCAGTTTAATGTTAGCTTGTCTCTGTTTGAACATACATCTGGGAAGCCAAATTTTGATAGTATTAACAAGGCTAAAAAATAGTAATGATTTAATGATTGATATGTGACTGAACCATCTCTTACCTGTTGGGTCACCAACTTCTTACCAATTTTACTTAAATTTTCATGGAAATGCCCAGAAAAACAATGATAACTTGTTTTTTTTTCTGTTTCTATCATCATTTGAGGATAAGTGTATTTTTTCATATGCTGCTACTGATGGCAGGTGTAAAGGGGACTGCATTTGAGGGCACCAGAGGAACCTGAAACTCATGCAGTTCTTGCTGGTTTTAAAATAAATAAACAATTCCATAAATAAACACATTACACATACATAGGAAGTGTTGAATCTGTAATATATATCCACAATTACTTTTTCATTATTTCATTATCATTATCTCCATTTTGACCGACTTGCAGTCACCTAGTTCTAGTCTCTAGTTCAGTTTTGACTCTGATAATTTACTGACATTTGAATCTATTTCATTTGAAATAGTCCCATGTCAACCAGAGGTCATCGGATCTAGCTGTTTTGTGGAAGACAATGTTGTGCATTGTGTATGGTCAGCCGTAGATGAAGATGATCATGGAGCTCTCGATTGTGAATTATTCAGTGAAGCTCCAGCTAGTGTTTACAGTGAAATGCCAACCATCTTGCCTTCATCTGTAAACTACTTCATTCTACAGTACAGACAGAGTAACGAGAATGAATCCGACAACGAGCCTTGGACTACTGTCGAAAACATAAGGTCGTTGGAGTACGATATCAAAGGTAGTATTGTTTGACTAAACAAGTAGTCATTTGTTTGGTAACTGTAATCTTTGTTTTATTATTAGTGTGTTTTAATTATAGTACTTTATTGAATATTGTTCTATATTAAATCAAAACTGGCATTCTATTGTATATGAAGGTATTACATATGTATATCTGCCCTCTCATAAGATTCAACACAATCTTTTGTGCCTAACTTCTCTCACATCTTGTTCAAGAACTCCAATTCTATATTCAATTACAACACATTCACATGTCAATAAATAGTTATATACCTAAGTAAATATATGTTGAAGCTGGCCACATCAAAAATTCCTAATATCTTCCTATCATTTCTGATAGGATGCATACACTACAGGCTTATCCGGGTTAGCTCTGGTGTTCATTCAATAATTTAGATAAAATCAATCACAAATAATTAATGATATTGTAGTTCGAGACTATACTGTTACTCGTAGTCTTAATGCCTTAAAAAACCGCATTTTATAGTACACTCAAATAATATCAAGAAGGATTTGTACATATTCCTTTTGGAATTGCAGGTTTAGTGTTTCACAAGACTTCAGTCGAGATACGTGTCCAGGCTTGGAACAAGGCACTCGGAGGAAGCTGGAGCCTGCCATGCATGGTTCCCACTGATGCATACAACTTTACCTTGAATCCTGATGCTTGTCATCCTAATCTGAAAGTGGTTACGGAAAATATAGTAGAGTGGGATCCAACCGCTACGAAAGGTATTACTAATATAGTCCATTCTAATATGATATGTATACTAGGGACAACTGTGTTTCAAAATAGAGAAATATAAAATATATACAGTCGCCCCTCGCTATATCACGGTTCACTTATCGCAGATTCACTACATCACGGATTTTATATAATATGTATTGTATGCATTTTAATGTAATATTGTATGTATTTTATTTCATTTATTTTCATGTTTAAGCGCTAAAAGTTTAAAATAATAACCGGTCAAATGATTGTGGGAAAGGTTGATAAAGTTAATAAGAGTGTGTCAATGGTTCAAAATACGTTTAAATATATTCAAATAATCAATTAAATATGTGGTTTCTACTTCTCCGAGTTTCACCTATCGCGGGAGGCTCTGGAACGCACTAACCACGATAGGTGAGGGATTACTGTATATAATGTCTCTTTTGATTTGATTTTACCAACAAAACCCTACTCAATATTTGCATGTTGAATTCTGTGTTCAATTGGCAGCAACTACCAGTTACCAACTACAGTCAAATCTGTGAATCCCCAGGACAATATCCTTGCTTGTCGACAATTTTACCATGTCTGACTTTCCATTCATTTTAATCTCATGTTGCAAATTAATCCATATCGACATATCATGTAGTAGAGTGGCGGTAGTGCTTCCATCTGACTATTAATCACTTTGAGTAATCAATAAAGACATTTGGCATACTAAGGAAATATTAATGCCACCTTTAATAAAACTGTAATATTGAAATTACTTGTTGTATTGAAAGAGTAATTATCTGTACTCAAGACTAATTATGAATGCATATGAATACATAATTACTGCGCCGTGTCTTACTAATTACTGTGCAATTTGATGGAATGTCCATTTCATATATTGACTGTAGTATTACACACAAGTAACATGAGTCTACTAATAGGTAATGAACATGGCTACCATCCGCCTGGACCAAAAAAAAGGGAAGATGGATAAACGAAGGCGCATACCGATAACCAACATATGTGATTAGATACTTCTATGTCTAATAAGACCAACTAAGCACCCAAATCAGAATCAAGCAGGTGTCTTAGAAATAAACACAATAATATTTTCCAAGACACTGTTCTTCAAAATAAGCACGATCTGGCATTCCTGGAGATGAAGAATAATTTTGATTTATTTTTCTCCTAGTTCAAGAAGTAAGAATACGTAGCGCTGGCCCAAATCGTTCAAGCTCGCCAGTTAAAGGCATTAGCTCATCTCCTCGAAGATCAAAGACAAAGGATCGCTTTACAGGAGAGTCGTACACCGTGTTAGGTGAGCATGTAATCGTTTGTTAAATATAATATGGTATCAAGACAATGCCCTTGGTGTAGCATGTTTACAGACGGTGTTTTGAGTTGGAGCTGCAATGAATAAGTTTCGTATTGGCCACCAATTTCCTAGTTTAAATCGCCTATCTGCATATATTTTTTTTCTATTTATATATAGACAATTTTAAAATAGTTTCCCATATTCTTTTTATATTGTCATTACAAGGCAATGTTCCGTTTACCGAAGAAGAGTCTTATTTTGAAGTTACACCAGATCCTGAATGCAAGACCTATTCTATAGGAATCACTGCAAAAACACTTTCTCGCTTTGATCAGCTTGGTCGTACTCCGACTTCTTGGTGCATACATGTTAGCAAATGGATCCAGGTTTGTGTATATTTTCTCTATGTGATACAGTGATGCTTTGTACTTCGCATGTACATTGTATCTCCCCCGGGAGAGGATTAAGCACAAGCACCACTGAACTTATAATAAAGTACAGGTGTGAAAAAATGCCAAACTGAATTTCATGTTTTTCCATTCCTATTTTTATATTCAGTCTAACAACACATAGATCCAATTTTGAAATTGCCTATTTTGATTTAAATTAATTTTTTTGGTGTCTCAATGCCTCAATTTCCTTCGCACTATGTGCTCCTTTTGGCAATTGCCCCCGGTGGTAACCATAGTCTATGTTCAGATATAGTAATAAGTACGGGAATTGATATAAAGATTAGTGCCTACATTACTGGCTTTGAATTTGAGATTCTTGATCCTGCTTCCATATTCACTCTTTTTTTTTAATTTCAGAATACCTATGTCGCTAAGCACAATAACAAAGTAAAAAACCTGGAAACAACCGGAGAGGTTCCATCTCGCTTTGGTGTTTATTATAATTTATCTGCAGGTGAGGTATATTGCTAGTCATACGGCAGCAAAACATATGCTAATTTTCAATATTTCTAATACTAATTTGCTACTATCTCTTCAGGCCTGCTATCATTTTATAATGCCGATACTAAGCAAGCTGTACATACTTTCAAACAAGTCAAATACAATGGAGCAATTCTACCAGGGTTTTTGATATGGTTTGGATCTATTAAAATTCACACTGGTATTCAGGTCAGTGGCATTTCTAATTTGAAACTGAAAAACAGCTAGTGAAATTGTGTCTTAATTAATTGATTGCCTTTCTCCCTAAATTTAGCCATCAATTTTGTAATGTAACCATAGTTCATTCATTAGAATTGTAAACAGCGAAGTCAGTGCTATGTGGGGGACTTGGTTTTTGAATCAGCAGAAGCTTAGCAGCGACTAAACTTGTGGCTTGATAGATTAATATTTTTAGAAGGCTCTTGTCATCACTGATTCGCTGACTTGCTTCTTCTAACACTGCTACTTTACTCAATACCCAAATTACTTTATTATACAACTAGCAGAGTGACCTGGCCTTATTCCTCAATGGAAAAGATCTAATATATATATATATCCAGGTTCGCTAAGGGGAGTTAGAGCGGCTGTAAGTAGGATTTCAGTCATTCCGGGCACAGATTTTCTTTGTTCAACCTGGACCTCTGTGCCAATTTGATACAGATCCATTGAGAAAGGACCAAGGTGTTTAAAGATATAATTTTCGCTCTTTTTTTTATAAATACAAACAGCCCCTGGGTACGATTATTATTTCAATTACTGTTTATTCAATACTAATAATTTGCATAACAGCTAACTCGAACTATAACCTTGCATCAACCTTTTTTCAGGTGCCCTCCTGGATTGTTTCTCGACCATCAAACTCCTTAACTCCCAGAAACGAATCCTTGTCTCAATGTTCGAATGATACCAATGGTATTGCTACATAGCCATATCTGGGATAATGAAATATTTTATTTTTATGCTGCATGAATGTGGTTCATGGCATGTTTGTTTTATCTTATAGGATTCCTCAGTTTCAGTTTTAAAAAAAAATTTAATACAAAACTGTTCAAATAATGGTTAAATCTTCATAACTGTTGCATAAATTTCACTGTTACCATTCAGTATATTACTGTGGTATATATATTAGCTGTGTATTGTGTGATACATTTTCTTCAATTTTTCTCTAGCACCCTATTTTGTTTTGTGCTATGAACTTGAATTTTATCACTTGTGATTATGTTCAAATGTTGGCAAATTATTGATAGATATTATGTTGTATATTTTAGTTCAATATCCTATTTATATTTCTTTCCCATCTTACCTATCTTTCTGTATATCTTATCGCTTGTTACTAAGCATCATATCCTGCAATTTTTTTAAAAAGTTTCTTTACATGACATTAATTCTTGTTACTTGGTGATATTTTGTTCCTTTCCAACTTGATGTGTTAAGCTTGGTGCAATCAACTTCATTCCCAATATAATAATTCCTAATAATTTTATGATCTTCTCCAAGTTCATGACTCAGATAATTATTGTTTCTTTACTCATTTAATCATGGATATTATTTTAAAATATTATACTACTGTACCAGTAAAACTATTTTGATTAGCGTAGTGCAATTGTGTATTTTTTCTAAATGGTGTTGCAAAATAGTATTGTTCACTAAATTGTATCTATATGTCACAATACTAATTTTCCAAAATTTGAGCACCCCAGTCATATACAGTCAGGACTCAATAAGCTACCACCTCGCCATTCTAAATTATACATCCAATATTAAACCCTTTATCCATGTGGTCAATACCAAAAATCAGACATCCATTTGCAATATTTTCTCAGCATAAAATAAACAAATACGCTGTGTGTATAGTTTTTTTTATAATTCGACACAAAGTTTTCGATAATATTCACAAGTTTGAGACCTCTTCGCTTAGTTGGAATTGAATTAAAGTGTTTAAATAAAAAAATAATTAAGTGAAATCTCATGCAATCTGCACATTGCTATTCGGCCTGTGTCTGTATCAGGGTAATCATTTGTTAATGATTTTCTTTTATCTTTAATCTTTCTATAATTGCTATATCCACTGCAGCGATTGATTTTCTCATATGTAATGTTTATATCTATTGCCCCTTGACCCAGTCATGTTTAATCTTCACTTATTTCTGCACTTTAGTAGTTGCTAAATATTCACTATTAACCAAATTGCTGATATTCAATATTTCTTTTACGATATATAATAGTATAGTACACTGATACTGGCGTTTACGTTCATATATCCCAGTCTCCTTTCACATACAATACACATGGGTTGGTTCAGACACATTGGTTCAGATTATGAAGTCTTGACTGTATATACATTCATACCCTAATTGTTAGTTATTCAATGGTATTTCAACATTTATAATAGTGAAATGGACTCGCTGTATTTCTTTAAAATAGAGGAAAGCTACAAATTTATGATATTTAAGGAGAAGCTGTGGTACTTTTTTATGCATTGTTTGATACAGTCACTATTTAGCCCAGAACCGGAGTTAAATACATCCATACTGAATCACCACCAAATATTTTAACTGGGTAATATACCGGATTCAAATTAAAATACAGTTGGAATTCACTGTAACAGCCGTCAGGCAACATTAAAACAATATCTAAAGATATTTTCCAGGTCGTTGGAGTGTACTGATCGTTAAGTGAGTTCGTTCACTGACCAATTAGCTTTAAAAGCAGTTCGTTGGAACAGAACCTACGAATCGCTATGTAAATGTGAGGTTGTATTGCTGATGAACGAAGAAGAGACGTTAGCATTCCTAGCACTTTTGTTAAAACTATTCTGCTTGCTGTTGAAGATGCGATAAGGCAAATGATTTTGTTGTGAAGGTAGAAAGATGATTTAAAATCCGTGTTAACGATGTAAAAAGTTATTTACAGATGACAGAGTGTTTTGATATGATAATAATATTGATATTTAAGTAGTATTGGACAAAAATAGTAGCATGGAGTGAAATAGCAGAACAAATTGAGTCAATTTACATTGTAGAGCGAGGTAATCAAAAATAAAAGGGATATCTCTTGAAAACGTTATTTCAATATTAATTGTAGCACAATTCTAGTATTTTGCAACGTACAGGTGCTACGTATTGTACCAAAATTTTGGTTCTTTTATCATAGTGTTTGAACACTATGCTTTTATATCGTGGCTCATAATTGTTTTTTTCATATTCTAGTACCCTACAAACCCAAATAACATTTCATTTCCCCCACAATTTACAATCAATCGTAAAAAATTCTTCCGGTACGTGATTCGTGATTTTTTTAGGATTTCCGTGATGTACCATATAATCATAGTCTTTAAATACTATGATATAATTTAGGCCGCCGTCAACGGATAATCGTCAGGCAATAAATTGGTATTGCCTGGAATTAACAAATTCTTTATGGACGGATTAACAACTGATTTCCTGAAATATTAATATGGTCCTAGTACCGCATATTGTATAGGTACAACATTTACCGTCGCTGTAACACGGAATGCTGTACTATTTTTTATTGTGGTACGAAATGATTTTAAGCCGATACTAACTAAAAGTCCAATTTCCATTCATTTTAACAATATTGTGTATGTGTGTACACTTATATACCCCTAAGGTATCCTCTCTGTGTTCTCTGTACATCGGTAGAATTGTAGCAATACGCATTGACTGCTTAACGTTTGCGAGACGAGAGTCAAGCCAACAAGACGGGAAGTAACGAAAAAGGTGATAAAACTCTATCGGTTTAGGTCAGTATCCCAAGAACGTACGGCAATATGAGAAACATCTTTCTAGCAGTGTATCTGCAGTGGCGTAGGGTGTCTTGTTGCAAAGCACGTATCTGCAGTTTAATGATGAAAATCAATAGTAGTAAATACTGTATGCACTGCAAGGTAGCTAATAGTATCAGTAAAGTATAATATTGAGATAATCCCTGTACACCTTACACGCATATGTCTACCAGTAGTTCGTTCAGTGTGCTTTGATAGAGTTATGACACTGTTTAAAGGTACTTCATTAATTGCCTTAGTATGCTAGTGATCAATTGAAATGATCATTTGACATTATGAAAATAGAATTTGTCATGGAATACTTATGCTTACTATATTATCTAATGATAGATAAAAATGTAATGTCAATTTGTGTATTTTCGTCTCTTGGCTGTCTAATATCTATATATAATGCACAACTTTATGATCAACTAAATAAACAGCCTGTTGAGAGCAGTATGACATAAAATTAGTCTGTGGATGTTAACAGAAGCATACTTGGCTACCACAGGGTTTTGGGTTTAAGAGATATAAATAGCGTTTCATGGTGTATGGTTTAGCCAAGTATGTGTGTATTAATATCTAGTGCCGTTTATATTAGATGGTGCCAACATAGAATATACGGTAACATATGAAAATATAGAATGAATTATTTTTAAACAAAATTTTATTCAACGAATAAAACTTTACTGTGAAAATTCCTGTGAAATAAATACCAGAGAATGTATGTTTCTTGTGTGAGCATAATTTTTCAGTGAACCCTTCTCTTGTGACCGCGGTAATGAGGTTTATGAATATAATGGGTCTAATGATACTGTGGCTAGAAGCACTACTGTATTCCATGGGAACTGACTCAGTATCCACAATACCCATTCATAATACTTCCTTGAACTACTGCACCATTATGGTATTGTAACATAAATGCGTTTATGAAGAATTTATTTTTTGTAGACATTTCATTGGCCATGTTTATGGTTACCGGTCGCAATGTGTTATTGAGAAATTATTGAAGATTATAATTCTGTGATTCGTCATTGTGTAATAGGAAAGTGTTCCAAATTTCGTGGCTTAATTTTACTGCGAAGCGTTTTTCCCAAGGGTTGGGATTATGTTTGTCGACTCGTTTTCCAATGTAAATCTTAAGCAAAAAATGATTAATACTTAATACAAATTATTCTAACCATGAGCGATAATAATTTCCTTACGCAGTACAATGCTTCTTGAATACATATATTGCTTATTATTCCGCAGGTATTATCGTAATCAGCTGGTTGGCTTATGCTTTTACTTGCCGTTCGAAATTTTTTGTACAATGAAGAGAAGAAATGTTGATTCGGGGAAACCTCGTCGTACATTGAAAAGAACTAACAAATTTGCTGAAGGTGTTTACGGAAGGTGAGAAATTCATGGTAACTGACAGTAAATTTTCAATCCCTGAACATGACAGAGAAGTGTAGTCACTTCAGATGATTTTCTGATGGCGTTCATTGTTGGGTGGTCATGGATTGCTCGTGCAGCAGTGTAGAGTAGTGTATCATTATCATTATTAAAGCTACATTAGTACAGGATATACATCACTATCACTAGCCAGGGCTGTGGATTCACTACATAACTCCTTTATGTATTTATCAATATAGGAAATAAATAACAAATATACTAATCAATTTTGTTGAAACTTTTGGCCATTGCCTATTCTATACTTATTTTTATACTTAATGCCATTTTCAATAATATAAATATCATGACATGCAGAATATATTTTGAACTTATTAAAGAACTTGAAATTAAAATATAACCTGAAAAAATCGGATATTCGAATTATTATCTGTGAAATAGGGAATTTTAATATATAATTTATATTACAATTCAAATGCTTCGCCGCCTATACGTGTAACACAAGAATTGCTTCCCATTTCACAGCCCTGTTACTAACCCGCATCTAGTCCCAAATGAACTTGTATATAGTAACTGACCCTAACTACACGTATATATGATCAAGTGTACATGACATATAATTATGTGATGTAGAACATCATCCCAATTTTAAATTTATTTCTTGTTACCGAAAAGTACTGTACTTTCACTTTTATTTTGAGAAGGTAAAAAGGTGTACCTGTATATATCGAGGAAACAGTTTGAAAGTATTACTTGGATAAATATAAAAAAGGGCAAATGCAAGACATCATGTGCATCATCCAGCCTTTGAATTAACCAGATCTATCTACAGTAATATTCCGCTACCAAATTTCAGGAAATTACCCACTTACACACGTTGAAACATGGTATATGCACAGTTGTGCTCTGAGTATGTCGCGGTAATGTAACTTACATACATCAAATGCAGTACGGTGGTACTTTAAATCTTCAGATTCATACAAGGATCATCAGTGGCTAAGTTTCGACAAGTTTAATTTTAGTTCGTAGTGCAAGCGTAACTATGGAGAAAGGCATATAATAAATGAACAGATGCCAATCTTGAGGTTGTCACACCTATTAATATAATCTTGAATGAAACTATTCTTAAAAGTGAAGATGCAAATGATAAAGTCCCTCACCACAATATAAATCAGTTCAAGGAAAGAAAAGACAGCCTTCTGGAAGTGAAGAATTATGTTCCTTAATATTTACAGTACCGGTAATTAATTCTTCACACCGACATATTAATATAGTCCGTGTGGGCTTCAGTGGTAAAGATTTGTAATGATAATGGTTCTCTTGCAAGGATAATGTAGGTATGCTTAAATGTGATGTTGTACATAAAGCAATAATCTTGCTTAAAATTGTGTCGTCTGTATCATATTGTCACTGAATCCCATATTGTTGTCACTGAATCCCATATTGCATAAGGAGAAAAAAATTCTGTGAATACATTAATATGACAGAATTACATGTTTGGTTTCTTGTTCATTCAAAAAACAAATTTCACTGTAATCCATGTTTTTTTCAGTACAACTTAAGCTCTTACCTTATGTCACTGTTGCATTCCTGAAGGAGGTGTTTAAAACAAAATCATAAATGCGATACGAGTTGAAATATAGGGAATTGTAGATATTGTCCACCATTGCCACAACAGACACTACAGATGCTACATACTGTGTTTTATTTTCCCTCAATTTTTTTAATTTCAAAAATCAGTATAGTACATATTAACAACCCTTGTTGGTGTGAATAGGCTCTATCAGTAAGGCGTAAAACGAGGGGCGACTGTTCATAGCAGAAACATCGTGTTAGAAATGCTTGCGGGCTAGAAATGTACACCTTCAGGCTACTTTCATCCAGACTATAGACTACAAAAACTGTAGAATTCATTGTGTAAATGCTATATTTTTAAGCACTATGAAACATTAATAATTCAAGGCAAATTAAAATCAAAAGCACTTCGAACTAGGATTCTCATGCAATAGTAGGTATGGGTAATAATGTTTCTAAAGAAGACACTTCAAAATTTGAAAAATCAGCCATTCTTTTATTCAGGGAAATATAACCATAAACTTGGCTTTTATCACATTCTATTTATTTTCAGCTCTTTCGTCTACCTGAAGTTCGTTTTGGTTTGGTGTCTAATTCTCCTCGCTGATTTCGTGCTTGAATTTCGTTTTGAGTATCTTTGGCCTTTCTGGTTGCTCATCAGAAGCGTCTGCGATTCCTTCAAATACCAGGGTTTGGTGAGGCATTTAATAATACTACTTAGAGAGAATAGGCTTGGCAGCACTTTGTATTTTTTCTCCTCTTTTGTGTATGCTATGGGATTGTACAGATACACCACCAATTTTTCGCACGAAATTATGAATGGCAATTTGCACCATATTCTGCTGATAAAACTATGTTGTAAGCTATATCCAGTGATGATTCCCATTGAATCACTGTATATATATTTTATGGAAGTGTTATTGCACTACATATTAGGTTAATGGTACAGGAGAGGTGAGATTGGGCAGGAGCCATATGGCATATTAATGGTTTACTATTGAATGATTATTTTGTGAGGTCGGGTCTTGGGTGCTGGAATATCAGTAGTCCAACTGTCAGCATTGTTTAACAACACTTCTGTCTTGCCCATTAAAAATACTAAGGTATAGCTTCATTGTATCAATTATGAGTGGTAAAAATACTATATTTTGACTTTTCTGATCATCATGTATATCTTGCAGGCACTTTCAGTGTTTTTCGTCGGCATAGCGATTACTTCTGACATGATCTGTTTGCTGTTCATTCCCATCCAATGGCTGTTTTTCATGGCGAGTACATATGTATGGGTGCAATACATTTGGCATACAGGTAGTCAGTATTTTTCTTCATGCTTTATATCTTTTTCTTTTCAAAAGGAACCCATATAACTTTAGTCGAAGCGAATCATATATTTCAATTCGCTCCCTGTTCAGCCTCTTAGTCATGTCCCATTTGGACGGTAGTCGGTGGTAATGTTAAAAAGTGAAATGAGGTAACGCATCGTTGTTTTCATTCCCACATCACTGGTGATAGTATCAACTATAATGTCGTCCTGTTTCTCAGAAAATAACAAATACATTTTGCTTTTTATTCGTAAATTTTACAGATGTCTTGGGAGATATGCACATATAAAGTCATAGGGTATTTAATTACAGCACTAATGATTAGTTTTATGAACTTGGGTCATGAATTCAGCCACAACTACACGATCATTTATTTACAGCAGTTTCCATAAGTACATACCATTCCTGGAAAAATCATCCTGGTTTCTGTATATTGTACATGATTCTGGAACCGTTTTACCCTTTATTACCTATTGATCTTACAATCGCCCAATTTCTAGCCAGTAGTCGAGGAAAATCAAGTCCTCAGTTTGTTTTGCCCCTGTCATTATTCGTACAATAGAAGTAGTTAAGTGATCACCTGTCCGAATAATTATTGGAAAGTAATTTCTTATTGTGTTTTTACAGATAAAGGAATTTGTTTGCCAACAGTCTCTCTTTGGCTTTTGTTTATGTATATTGAAGCGACCGTTCGACTGAAAGATTTGAAGAATAGTCCATTCCACGTTGACTTGTGCCGTCCATTTGCAGCTCACTGGTAGGAGTTTGATATGTCGAATCAATCATTCAACCCTTTTTAAAATGAAAATACTTCAAAAGAGTGAAAGAATTTAATCTGCAGTTAGGTTTCACTCGCATAAATGGAATAAGGTGTGTAATAAGAATCTGAAGTTGGTTTCACAAGGTTCCGATAAGTGAAATTATCGATTGTTGGAAAAATTATTATGTATTACAATGCTTTGATCGATCAGAGTCATTTCGGACATAAGTCAAGTCATATCCCGGTTTTCCATAATCTGTGTATTCTATGTCCTTTTTCAAGTTTTTTGTTTAAATCTTAGAAGTGGTTCAATCATTGTTTGAACTTTGACATGGTCATATGTACAGATGGACGTTAGTAGCAAGTCAATGAATGTTTTTATTCATTTATTAAGAGTGTATTATTATTATTGTATGTTCACGCGGATATGGAAGAATTAAATTATTGATGAAAGACTGAATTGTTTCTATTGAACTTTGGTGTTTGATCCACGTTTTCCTAATGTCTAAAATAGAAATATTTTACTCACGTCATTGTTCACTTCCTTTCAGCATTGGATATCCTGTAGTGACTCTAGGGTTCGGCTTCAAAAGCTATGTGCAGTATCGCTTACGACTGCGTACTCAAAGAGAAGTGCAAAAAGAGAATGAATTTTATCGTGAGCTTCTCAGTGGCGCAATGCCTCCCGAACTACGAACTCAAGCTTTACCGTCAACGGAGAAGAATAGTATCAAAGGTGATGAAAATCTCACTGTACACAATTTTAGGGGGAGATCTAGCACATGTGGTATCCATGTTGTTCCTATCGACAGAATTTAAACACATAAGAAGATTGACTTTTTATCTATATCACATATATGCCTATAACAGTATGGAAACTTGCATAGAGGGTCATCAGTCAAATTACAATGTACTGCAGTATGTGTTGGTGAAAATCCCTCCTGTAATTCATTCATCACTGAGCATAGCAAGATAGCAGGAGAACTAGGTAATCATTATCCTGCCCTAATATGCAGTATGCATTCATGCCAAGAAAAATTATACCTTGATCAGTATCCCAATTTTAGTAGTCGTATTATATATGAAGTAAATATTTCAGAAACCTTATTCACGCTCGAACATGATTAAGAGTAAGTGAAGTTTGTTAAATACTTAAATGCCTCACACAGACCTATTAAGGTTTTCCACAAAATGTGAGCATCACATAGCATATGCGTTCGCAATCTACACTATTGGTAGGTACCTCTTGGCATTTGCAAGTTTTAGCATTCTGGCATATTTTTTAAACTTCAGTTTTTCACCAAAGATCTTTCGAACAATACAGATTCAATATATGAAGCATTTTGTATACAAATCTCATCTATTGTATACAGGTTCGAATTCAGGTGAAAATGGAATGATAACGAATGGTACGATCCCGCAAAGTGCACAAAGTCATAGTATTAACAACAACACTTCATCCAAGAAGGAAAGGAATCAGTCCTCTCAACGATCTTCATCACTTCAAGACTCAAATAGCTCTAACCGTAATGCACAATGTAAGTACTGAACGTGCGCAATGCTATTTCCTGTTATTTTTATTAGCCCGAAGTCATAAGATGGCAAGCACTGTGGTTGGAAGGAAATCTCTAATCTCCGTTGAGTCAAGTTTGCTGCCTGTTTTATTTAATATAATACTAAAAACAAATAATGCCTTTGAAATTGAAATATAATCAGTCAGAACCAATAGACTCGAAGGCCCTCTGTGAAGATAGTATGTACAGTGTAACTTCATTATAATGCATTGAGGTCCATAAAATGTCAGGGTGGCATCAGAATTCAAGGTGGAATTCAACTGACATTTTATTATAAAATTGTTAATTACTGATAATTCCTAATGTGTTAGCAGAATTTGAATCTGAGATTATAAATTTTCAGGCTTCAATATCTAAAAATAATTTCTTTTTCTCTGTCAGTAGCTGACTTGTTTTGTTTCATTTTTTGCTTACTATTGTATACTATACTATTTGCCACTATTGTAACTTTGAAAATCTCATATTCATTTTACCCAGCATCGAGTAATGATAGCTCTCCGACGTGTAGGAGTTCTCCGCCTTCGAAAGTCGCATATAACAGTTGCAATAACGCGACGTCGACCAGTAATCAAAATCAGAATTTATCAACAAGTCGAAAGATTCCTAATCAGCAAACGAATAACCTGTCGTCTTCGAATTCAGCGGACAAGGAAAAACCACAAACTATTTCTGCTTCCAATGTCGGGATGTCTCTCTCTGAGATTCAGCAATCATCCGAGACTGAGATTCGCAGGAGAAATAATTCTTCTTGCAATGTTCAGCACTCCCCTACATCTTCCACAACTTCTTCTGTCTCTTCTATGTCAAGCTCCGCTTCAAAGAAGAGCAGCACCGGCATCAATATTGTTCCGGCTGGTAGTGAGATAATCGAACAGGTAACTATTGTAGTTAATTCATGTGTCTTGTGAGAATGTGAAATTAGGGGGCTAGGAAGCATAGCATTTAGTAGAATAAGAAGCTTGACAATTGTTCCCAAACTCAAACATGTCTTAACAAAGGTTACAAAGACTATCGTATAATCCAGGCAACATATTTTTTGTTTAAAATTTTCAGAAAAAAGGTTTTGATAATAATGCTCCGCTTTCTTTAGATTACGTTTTTTAAACTCATCCGAAATGCTGAAAAATTGATCCTATTTTCATGTATTTTAGTTTTGTGTTGCCATGAGTGACTACAGTTTCCCAATTTTTATAGCCTAGATTTTATTGGCCTTTATTGTACTGATTCAAAAGTTACAATTCCGTTCTTTATCTGACATGTATATGGTAACTAAAATGTTGTTAGCATTGAAAGCATGATCTTCAAAACCTTTTTACCTCCCGGTGGTATTTACATATTAACTTGCGTAGAAACGATTTTTGATCTCAACTGACGCATTTTTCTTGTCAATCGACAGACCAATAAGAATTCATCGTCTCGAAGCTCTAGCACAAGCAACGGAAGCAACTCCCCTAAATCAAACAAATACACATCTTCTAACGGGCACATGTTGACTATCTTGAACGATAACAAGCAATCCAAACCCAGCGGAGAAACGGCTTTAAACGAAGATAAAAGCACCATAAAATCAAAAAAGAATGATGCTTTGAGGTTAGTCGGCTTTTATTTCATTGTTTTTTCACTGAACTTGGCAATAAATTGAAAAAAAATGAATGGAAGAATTTCATTCGAGTTCTACAATACCAAATTACCCATTGAATGATGTTCTAGGCCAATATTATTATAAAGAATTATACTAGCTGAATATCGGCATGCTGTAATGACGCACGACTTAATACTGTATAAGCTTGTATAAGGAAAAGTTAGTGCCGATTCACCAGTCAAAATCTTCTATGAATACCATCCAGAGATGGAAAAGTGAGAGGCCTACCAGTTAATACCGACAACCTCCCCGGTATTGACTAACTTGACAAAAATACCTATTTCACTGTAATATCATACACGTAATGTGTTCACATGGATATACATTAAGTGTTCTGGATTGATATTAAAATATTTCCTCAGTTAGGATAACATATTACATACAAATTGCTAAATCGTTTATAAAATCATATAATTTAAGATAGATTCTTCCAAAGATGTTTATCTAACTAACTTTTTTTTAAATAAAGGAATAACTGTATTGAATATATACATATGAATAATGACATATAGGACATACTTGAATGGAGAATGAGACCTATGAACTATTATTTTATAATCGATACCCATTGACATTTATTAAATTGTATTTGATGATATTTGAATCTCTACGATTATAATTTCTGTGTACACACCACCTTTGCTGTTATGGAATTGGTGTTTGTTTCTGTTTCAGAGGTAAATATATATATTGAACACAGTAAACAGGTAAAGCACATAATATTATGGGAACACTCTACTAATTTATGAAAGACACATTCTTTACACATAACTGCTACCTCCACCATGCTCTCTGGAAGCCATGGCAACCTGTTATTTTATAGAGGATGTGCAGACACTGTATGTGGTAAATTTTGTGGGTACAGCTGTGCAAGTCGTTGCAAAGCAACGGTCTCACTCTGCTACCTCCAATGTCTCTCACATTGAATTTTTCCCGTTTCGTCCGGAATACACTATAATGTGGTCTATTACAGTGAATGCAGAATGTGGTATGAGCTGTCACTCTTATTTCAGTTGCTAACCTACGTAATTTTTGATTTTGACATTTCCCATATTACCATTTCCAATCCTCTTATACCTTCTAAGGTTTTGTCATACATGTATCTCAAGCTGATTTTTGGTGTTCAATACGAAGAATTAATATGTAGACCGTAATATTCGCTAGATTATAGAGAATAATAGTCTTCTTCCCATGTATGAAGCCATTGGTAAGAATGTTATTTACATAATGATTAGAAAACCATTGTTTTAACATCTGCTTGTTTTATCTCCTTCACACTTGTTGTGTTCTTCTTATGCTAGCTTAGGATGAATAATAGATTTAATTTTCATTATTATTCCACCATTGGTATTTAATTGATGGTAAACCAGGTCTTTCACAAGTCTGTTGTTATGTTGGGAAGATTACGGGGAGATTATAATATCTACCTACCACGTGTATCCTTTGGTTATTTCAGGCCTAATATTATGCGTACTGCCACAGAGATTAAAATGTATGTGCAATTATGCAGTCTGATCTGTTATATCTCACATTGTTGAAATATTCACTCAATATCACTGGAATCCGGTGGGTATAACGAATGGAAGCACGTTACTATAGTGAACCAAACTTAATACCATCAATTTAAAATTATCCAGATTTATATGTCACATAGAAAACTAGGATTATTACAGAAACTTGAAGAGTAGGCTGAAATAAATGCTACAATAAATGCTGCTTACAAAGTTACTTGTGAAAAAATATAATCAATCTACCGAAGTGAAGAAATTTTCAGTATGAGTTTGATATTCATTCAAAAATCCATTCATAGTTTTTGGCTTGCAGACAAAATTAAACAATAACATTCTCTATAAGGAAGTAAATATAGCAGGGCCACCAATAGTGTTCTGTATCAGAATGCCAGTACTTTGTGCTTTTACTGTGTACTTGTGTTTTAAAGCAATCCTAGGTTATGGTTAGCTGTGGTGGGTAGTTGCTCTCTTGTGTTCAAATAGCTGTCTTCTGTCTTAATGTAAAGTCTAAAAGCAAAGCATGATTACAGGTAGATAAAATGAGAACGGAAAAAAGTCAACATTTTATGTTATCATTCCATTGTTCCATCACGGATAAAAGGTTCTCAACTGTATCTTTTTTTTTATGACAGAATCCAAGAGTTGGAAAATCGTGTCTCTAAGCTACAGTTTGAATTGTATTCGACCCAGCAATGTGAAGCCAACCTTCGTTTGAAAAATTATGCATTATTGAATGATGAAAAATCTGCAAAAAATGAACTTGCTCAGTTAAGACGGGATAATGACCAACTTCAGACCAAGTAAGTATTTGTGAACTCAAGTTTTTTGGCAATATTTCTTCTGTATTTATTTCATGTAGGATGCTACCACATGTTTAACGGGAACTGTACTCTTGGTGCAGAAAGAAGTACAGTACTTTCGGATGTATATCCCTTACCGTGTATAATCTGCACCCTTGCAAAAAAAACCCCTTTTTCGTTTTAAATTTAATGTAAATGATAATGTGCGCCCCCTAGTGTATTTGAAAAATTTGGTCAAGTGATCAGGTGAGAGGATCAGAATTCAGTGAAAAATGTTGCGCCTTGTAGGTCAGAAATTACAGTACAGTGGATCCTCATAGTACGAGTTGGGGGGGTTCCAAGACCGGGCTCGTATAACGATTCAATCGTATTACAAAACGCGTTTTTCCATTGAAATTAATGGAAAACTAATTAATCCGTTCCAAGCTCCAAAAACCCCACAAATTGCCTTTGTTAAGGTATTTTTAAACAGAAACGCACAGTTAAAATTAATGACAATACATATGTATACATGTAATAAAACATAAGAGATTATACAAGAAATGATTGTGCAGATTCAGTTGTATTGCTGTGCCAAGTCCACTACACGCACTCATGTAATATTTTTCTATAATTATTTCATCACTTCTATTGTAATAAGCTTTTTCTTCTTACCACTACTATCTTTAGTACTTAATATTTTTGGACCCATGGTTAACACAAAATGAATCCAAAGTATGCACGAAACATGAAATATTCACAAGCGCAAAACGCTTGGGACGTTACCGCTATGAAATAAACACATGAATCAAGCGAGTGCAGACTGCGCTTGGTGAGTAAAGCGTGGTAAATTGAGCATGGGCTCTTTCTTTCTTTTCTCTCTCTTTCTTATAAATCGATGAGTCAGCTAGAAATGCTATTTATTAACTCCCTTTACCTTGCCATTGTGTATGACGATCGCTTGTACTGTGAATCTGTACTCGTCGTATGAAACAAAAATATTCACAAATAGCGGCTCGTATAGCGAGTTTCTCATAGTCTCTCAAGTCGCTCGTACTATGAGGATCCACTGTACAATGAAACCAGCTAACTTTTAGTTTTAATTTGAGTATTTAACCAGTACTGTTACTGCATTACAGGCTTCACAACTTGGTCAATGTCAAACAAAAGGATAAGATGGTCCTGGCCACAATGGAGAAAAAACTGAAAACAGAAATGGAAGCTCGGGAAATCACGGAAAGGATTTTGCAAGAGGAAAGGAAGATGCGAAGAGAAGATGATGAGATGACTGCGAAAGCAGTCGCTCTAGCCACCAGCAACAGGTAAATTAATTGTGATTTGACTCAACCTTTCATTCCATTCTGATAATTTCTTGTGTTGTTACTCCATTTGTTACCCTGCCATGAGCACAATTATTATTTTAAATATCAGCTCATCTGCTACTTTTGAGATATTGAAATAAAATGTACCACTAGTTATGAATGCCTAAGACATATGCTAACCGCATTTTTTTCATCATCCCAGGCTAAATATAATTTTTGTAAAATAATCTTACCACCCTAATTTTTATTTAGTGATTTTAGTTCATCCTTGAATGAACAGCTGATCCTCCAAACACCAAGGTTTATCTATAGTGCTAAAATTCTTGATCGTTGTATGCATGTTGTATTTGTAGCCAACTATACTATAGCATGCACAAGGCCGTAAGTTAGGGTACAGGTACTGAGCATGACTCAAAAGTGTTAACCGACCATATGTACGTACAATATGTTGCAGTGTGGTGTTGATTGTTGTTGATGTTGATGTATGCTGTGTACATGAAGTTATCATTGCTATATTCTTCATATAGGGAAAAGGTAAACGCAGAAGAAAATAAACGAAACTTTAAACAACTGGAGAGAGACTATGAGAACCTTAAAAACCAATTGAAGGAAAAAGAAGAAGTTTGCAAATCACTCGAAAAAGAGATTGCTGTGAGTGGTACCGTTATTCCTATAGTTTTGTTTGATTTTCGCATCCTTATATATTGTTTTCAATGCAGAGCCTTTGCATGCAGAAGAAAATGGCCAAGGAAACAGATACGCTTATGTCTGCATTAGCAGCGATGCAGGAAAAGAATTTGATGCTCGAGAAGTCTTTGAGCGCGGAAACAAGGCTAAAACTTGATTTGTTTTCTGCGTTGGGTGATGCGAAAAGACAATTGGAAATTGCTCATGGTACACAAATTGAATATCTAAAAACGACAATTACTTTTTTGCTGTCTGAAAATATCACACATAGTATAGAAATATCTACTGGCAATGGATGAGCCCAGGACAGGAATGCAATGACATTTGAGCGCTAATAATTGAGTAATTCGTTAATAAATATTTTCCCCTTTAATTATTAAGTAGTTTTATCTGGCCCGCCAGAAGGTGATGTTTTATTTTAAAATGTCTTAGGAAGATTTGAATAATTGGTTCGCATCCACCTGTGCCGTTTTTTAGTCTGTGTAGTTACTCCTCGTGTTTTATTGCATGTAAGCGTGAGGTTTGTGGTGTAATTAAGAGAGATTATGGTCTCGTGAGCAGCTGTGTAGTGAGTAGCAAGTGTGTTCCTTTTTTTTCTCTGGCCCGTGAAACTGAAATAATCTGTAATGCGGCCCGTCTATAAAAAAGTTTGGTGACCCCTGGTCTAGAGCATAGCTTCCACGGAAGCAAAGAAGCATAGCACATGTAAAACCTGAATTAATTCCTTCTTGAAGAGTTTGCTTTCTGAATCACTAAAAGATTGTCAACTTTTTCAAAGAATTTTACTATGTCACCAGTTTCAATCAATATGTTGTATTTCTCTTTTTTATATAGAGGTCCTGAATAATCATTTTTGTTCATAGGTATGATGTTTAAAAAGGAAACGGAAATACGAGAACTCAAATCGAGGGTGGCAGACGTTCTTTCGGTTCTTCCGGAATCACAAATAAGATCTTCAACGCCGCATTATTCGTCGACTTTCCTTGAGAAACAGCACAGCCAATCACACGTGCCATTGAGCCCTACTCAGCACTATTCTGCCGCGTTTTGCACCGTACCTGTCCAGACCTCTCCGCTCTCACCCACAGCATCGGGCATGGAAGCCCTTCCGGCCATGATTCACATGAACCACATGATGACGCATTCTCCAGGCATGATTCAATTGCCGCTAGACCCCAACGCAGCTATCTATACTCCGGCCCCATCTGGAAACTAAAATTATAGATAAGGACTTGGGATTGGGAATTGGTATAAGTGTTGGTTTTGTGTTTAGTATATTTATAGCAGATATCTTGGTGTGGGTATTTTCTTTATAGCTGTCAGTTTCAATATTGCTTTTAGGGTTAGTCATAAAGCTATTTTTCTCGGTTTTTGAAAATTCAATACAAAATTTGCAATTCTTGCCTGCAATCTCGCGTATAATAGCGCAAACAAAAATTCTGGATGAATGTTAAATACGCTTTGCATAATCAAACGAAAAGATTTCATCTCTGCTGAATAAGACGTAAATGTTACAGAGCTGCATCTTATTGTCGGTGTTAATGTCTGTGCCATGTTTTATTAGGAACACTTAAATTGTATTCCTATATTCATTTTATTAATATGTCGTCGGGAATTTAATACAGGAAAGTTCATCAATATGAATGACATGAAGGAAATTTCCAGAGAAAATCATTTTGAAATGTAAGTAATATTAATTACTACTGATATATTGAAGGTTGAATTGCTATAGCATCACAAAATTGTTGAAATTCGTTGAATAGAATTTATAGGTTGGTGACATATTGGCCATTACCATGGGTGTCATGAGGCTTTAGACTTTATGCTATGTCCTTTGATGTTGTTGTTTCTGTTGTACTTTAATAAGATTGATTTGAAAGGACAGAATATGCTATGAGGCAGCATAAAGAACCAGAGATCTAGAATATGGTGCATTCTAATCCGACTAATAGGGATGGTAAGAAATTTATTGGTAAACATGCATTTCAAAAACTGAGGAATGGGCATTTCATTCTAAAAACCCTTCATTACCATAATATTCTTAAATTCTAAATTTATCCTCTCGTATATCAAAGCAGTCCTTTCAAAGTCCACAACAAATTCAAAGTGTGTAGTATACAATTTGCGCAGAGCAGTAATATAGTTATTGATATTTTGCATCAATCCAATTCCCATGTTGGTTTTGCTTTCCTAAAACATAACATATTATTTAACAAAATGCTGTATTCATGGTAGACCATATTTTCTTGTTGCATGATAAAATTAATGCCAACTAATGAAACGATTACTGAAATGTTAACATCCTACAACTGTTAGTCAAAAGTTCCTGAATGTGTTATGCTAGACTAAAATTTGCACTCTTAACGTCAGTAAGGAAAACTTAATTTGTTTCCAATATTTTTGAGTTGGTCTCTTGGACTTTGGACTATCTCTAATGAGTTGCCATCACAATAATATTGAGAAACACATCAGTTCAACTGCTAAATGGTGGTAATCCATATTGGTCCCTTAGATTTTCAATTACTCGGATGAGCTGTTATTACACACTTTGTGAAGGACTGGCGTAATGTAACCTATTTTGATTCATGATCATTTTATTAAGAGCTGGACTTTTACAAATTCAATTTTCTCTGCCATCTTTATTCAGCTACCTTAATCGTGTTCCAAGATTTTTTTTCTGTTGCTTAATTGATATCAGTGAGTTTTCTGTCCTGTGCGAAATACTTAAATGGAGTTTTCAAAGCATCCTATGTTACGGAAATTTTTCGTTTTAATCGTTTCATTACTCAGATGTAACACATTTTTCTGTTCTGCATTACATCTTGTTATTCAGCACAATCAATATTATACTACTGTTGTGAATGAAGATTGTGGGACGTTCATTATGTTTGTATTCAGTCTTCTCGGTGTAAAGCTGCTTTTTTGCGGAAGTTTCAATTGCCTTATTGTATCTATAGCCCAAACTGTTCTAGTTAAGTGTATTAAGTATTCTCTATATTTTTCTCACGGAAATCTGTTTTCACAGAGGGGAGTAATATAAAAACATTCAAGCAATATCTTAGTGCTGTCTTTTATTGATGAGAATTTCTTACACCAGAAGATTATATTCCTATGAGAAAGGAGTGTATTAGGCAGATGGTCAAGCTTGGGATTTCTATATGTGAATAGTCAAAATAACGGACGCCTCCACTCACCTCATATTACCACAATGAGGTAAGTCTGTATAATATAAGCATAGATAATACATAATGTTTTATCGATTAAATAATTTTATGCAATATTCTTAGAGAAATTATTCCATTATACTGTACTGTATAGCAAAATATTAGGACAGTTCAGAATCCTTTATCCGAAAACATCCGAAATCCGTGAGCAGTAATCATCATGTTTTTTACACGAGAACTGAATAACACCTCCATGTATGAGTGTAACATGACTAGCGTCATTACTTGCTTTATTATATTGATTTGATAATAAAATGTTGACTTTTTCCAGTTTTCATACTGTTTAACTGTGATCACATTCAATGCTTTGTTTTTGTACCATACATAAAAACCGATACTTGTATAGTAATAAATCATATACAAACAATGTACGTCAGTACGACATGTAAATGAAGGACATGTCAGGGTGAATTCGGAAGTTTGGCCACGCTAGTATGGCTAGCATCTGAGCAATGACCCGGAAAGGTTACTCGGCACTGCCGCCAATATTGGAAACACAGCCATTATTGCAGAGACGTATAAGAATAGCAAGCAAGTAATTCTATCTCTGTGCAATCTTTTATGAATTTACCCTGGTGTCCTCAAAGTTGGAAATAGCAGCAAAATAATATCATTGTTTTTTAGGAACAATGTCGTTTTTAGGAGAATGCGAGCAGTACTACGGTACGCAGAATCTTTACGAAGTTTTGCAAGTGAATAAGGACTCATCGGCCGACGATATCAAGAAATCATATAGGAAAATGTCTCTGCTTGTACACCCAGATCGAGTTAAAGAAGACGAAAAGCTACTAGCAACGTCCAAATTTCAAGTACTTGGAAAAGTGTATAGCGTGTTATCAGATAAAAACAAGCGAGCAGTCTATGACGAATCGGGCATTGTGAATGATGACTTTGTTGATGATGTAATCGATTGGAAAAAATTTTGGGATGCTGCATTCCCAAGACTTTCAAAAAGAGATATGGATAACTATTTCGAAAAATATTGGGGCTCATCGACAGAAAAGGAAGATTTGAAGGAAGCATACAACAGTCACAAAGGAGACATGAATAAAATATTGCAGGAGATGCAGTGCCGGTAGGTATTCACTGTTATGTTAGCGTTGCATGTTCTAGTTTGAAGGGATTTGCTGAATTGTGGAGTCGGCTACGTTTGGCTGGAGTTGGAGTTGGTAAAAATATCTTCTGACTACTTTACATGATCACGTGATCAATTCTCCCGTAAATTACACTTAAGAAATTGCACCCTATGAGTTTGTGGGAGAAATTCGCTTTTGTGGGATGAACTTTCAAGGTATTTGATATTGGTAGACGATATTGCTAAGAAACGAGTAAATGAGGATGCTCCAACTCACCGGCGAAAAGTAAGAGTTTTTAGCATGTCGTTTTACGATTTATGGTCTTACGTATATGTATGATTAACAGACTCCTATCCGCCTATCTTATCCTTAAATTATAATACTCTAAAATGATTCTGAGTTTGAACAATAATGTTAAGATTGAAGAAACAATAACACTTATGAGGACTACAGGCGATGAGTGAACTGTTGTTGTAGGTGGTAGTGTTACAGGTGACCCAAAAATGGAACACAACACTTGGAAGATGCAGTACAGTGCCTTCAAATATGGTACTGAGCAGTATTATCAAATTGACATGGGCACTCCTCCTGAATTAGAGCAAATCACGACTTGCCAAATACCGGCTTAGCTAACCGATTTCTATGCTTTTTCAGACCTCTTGAACATGAAGATAAATACATAGAAATTATTCAAGACTGGATAGAAAAGAACGAAGTGGAATCGTATAAGGCGTTCACTCATGAAACTAGAGCTAAAAAACTAGCAAGAAAAAAGAAGTACCAAAAAGAGAAAAAGGAAGCAGAAATTCAGGAAAGGAACGGGAAAGTTTTCCAGGAAGAAGTTGGAAATTCCATGTCCTCTCTTGCTGGAATAATAGCACAGCGCAATGAAGACCGCCAGAAAAAGCAAGACGCTTTTCTTGATCAGCTAGCGGCAAAGTACGTGAAGCCAAAAATATCTAGCAATGCTAGAAGTTCTTCTTCACTTAAGAAGTCAGAAACTGGGAAACCAAATGCTAAGAAGAGAAAAATTTAATGCGTTGTTAATTGTATGGTAAACTTTTTTGTGCTTTCTTTTTTCTTCAAAAGTATTTCGGATTCCATGGTACAGTTTCAGATCACAGATATTTTCAGGGATGTGACCCAAGTTTGAACACAATATCCATTTACATTTCAAATTATAGTCCATATATTTATCCTGAATATAGTTGTATATATATTTTCAGTAATTTTTCATAGAGAAAACATTCAGATAGGTAAGATATCAGTCTTCACATATGGTGCCATGTTTTGACTGGAAGACACGTACAGTACACGTATTATTTTTACTATACAGATATTATGTTTCATGTAAGGTATAAAGACAAAGCATTCTATATGAATACTGGTGATTAAAAGCAAACTGACAAACACTTAGCAGTCATATCAGCATTCACTTTTGCTTGGAATTTCGGATATATGATTATCAACCTGTAATATTTTCGTTATTGGCAAACTATGGTGTTTCGGCATAGAGGTGATGAGGTTTTCCTACCTATAAAGTACACCACATATTTTTTTACTGCCAAGTAATATGTGAATAATTATAATAATAAAATCTGTATTGAGATTATTATTTAGGTACTATAATAGTGAGGGCTCTGCACCTGTACTAATTCATATGGAATCAATCCTATGTAATTACACATAAGGCTTGTAAACAGTTCCACTCTATTTCTTGACTTCTTAAACAATTGTTAGAAAAAAGTTAGTCTCGTCTTATATACAGGAATTTTGCAGAACACCTGTATGCATGGAAATCATATTCATTTGTTCCACCTGTTTATCGTATGCTATTACTATTTTTTCAGATTGTTTTATAAAAAGTATATTATTTTTAGTATGGCAGGTTGTAGCAACCAGCCTATTATTAGGCGTTTAGAAGAATCTGTGGTTAATAGGATAGCTGCAGGAGAAGTCGTTCAGCGTCCGGCAAATGGTTTGAAAGAAATGCTCGAGAACAGTCTTGATGCAGGTTCTACATCCATTACTGTGAGTGATAATTATTGTAAAACTATTAATACAAAACTTCATTGCAAACTGTATTCAAAAGAAATGTTATGATGAGATCAATGGCAGTTTGGTTGTTGCTCTACCGGGACTGTGGAGTTTGAATCAGTACTGAAAATCTTTGACACCTAATGAATTTAAATTGTAATATGAATAACATATAAAATTTCCCATATTGCTATATTTCAGGTAACGATCAAATCGGGTGGTCTCAAGATGCTTCAAATATCAGACAATGGCCACGGTATTAGGCGTGAAGATATGGAAATTGTTTGCGAGCGATTTACTACTAGCAAATTACGAGAATTCAATGACCTGCGTTCCATTGCCACGTTTGGTTTCCGTGGTGAGGTATGCCTTGGGTTCCCGATTTACATATCGCGACAGCAGCTGTCTATCCTAAATATCTGCTGTTGTTATACTGCATAAGCCATTCTCATTTTGTTAACAGATAGTCTCGGGAGTTATCGCTCTTTCGAAAATCACTTTTTTCCCTAAATTTATATTTCACATCGAAAGGAATGCTTATACAAGAATGTTTTGCAGGCCCTTGCAAGTATTAGTCACGTTGCTCATCTCACAATATGTACTCGTACAAAAGACAGCAAATGTGCCTACAAAGCTTCTTATGCCGATGGTGAGTACTATACCAGTCCTTCATTATATGCAAAGGATACGTTTCGAGATGACTTCACAAATTTTCTTGCATATGAATAGGAGCTGGTGTATAGCGATTGCGACAATCGTTCAGTTGTCATCTTGTGTTACTTGATTGTGATCTTAATAGGCAAACTAAAAGCCCCTCCTAGACCAACTGCTGGGAACCAAGGAACCCAGATAACAGTGGAAGACTTGTTTTTTAACGTCCCTGCACGCAGAAGAGCGCTCACTAATTTTTCTGAAGAGCATCAAAAAATTGCTGATGTTGTTAGCAGGTAATTGATTGAATAATCAATTTTTTACTGCTGTTGTTTTTCTGAATGAGCAATTGAGCAAGTTGATAATTATTTATCCGTTGTCAATCATTTAATAAGCTGGGGTATATTGACAATCAATAATAACTTTCGAATAAATATATATATATATTCCAAGCTACATTACATATAGTATGTTACAGTAGCCTTCATATAACAATTCATCAGGATAAAAAATTCACAATAACACACTATATGTAATGTATGTTGGAATATATATATCTATATTTCTCAACTATATTTGTTTATATTTCTTTAATGGGAAATCTCTTATAGGTATATATCTAGATTCCTAGATTGCATCTTATTTTTTATGCTAAAATAAGTTAAGAACCCCTGAGAGATGTCCACGTTGTTTCAGGGGCTGGGTAGTCGGATCAAATATTGGGTTACTGGAGTCAGAAAAAAGTACCCGACTGGGACTCCAACTAAATATAAATTGTAAAATAAGGAGTTCAATTTTCGGAAAATGTCTAGTATGCCGTGTGCTTTCTATCAATATAGGGAATATATAAAAAGACAATAAGACAAACTTGTTGCTACTATATTTTCTCGCACACTAATCAAGTAATGACCTCTGAGGAAAATGAAAACAATATTTAATTTCATTAGTCTGATTTAATTCAATAATTGGAGATAACATTTATTTCATTTAAATTCAGGTATGCAATACACAACTCTGGAATATCCATGATGTTACGGAAAGCTGGTCAAAGTAACACAGCTGCAGGGAATATCAGTGTTCGTACTCATGTTGGCGCATCTGTTTGTGACAACATTGCAGCCATTTATGGTTCTCAGATTGCCAAAGATTTGATTGAAGTAGTCCACAATGATGAAAAGCTTCAATTCAAGGTTGTTTTTTGCTTAAATCTAATTAGGGTATGTTACATTTACTGCTACTATTGTCACTCACTTCACTAAATGGTATTGACACCAGCCGAGGTAGTGATGTTATCAAATAAGCATATGAATCATGATCAATCAATATATGATCTTCAAGTCCCCTGACCATTTCCCCATTCATACCTGTATAACTATACTTTTTCTATATCTTCATCAAAATATTGCTGTAATTATTTATATATCTTTATTTAATTATTCATTTGTTATATCATCATTCATTTATGTATACATAGATGTTTAAAAATCAACAAACTATGTATCTTTCTATATATCAAAATATAGTTCTTTTAGAGATTTAATTTAATTGAAGAATGATTCCAAGTTCTTCGCAAATTTCAAAACATTACATACACATAAGCTCGTCAACTCGGCGTCGAAATTCTGACGAGCTAAAACTGATTTGATTGGCTCAGTCAAAATCCTCAGTTGAATAAAAGTATGTATGGCATTTTTTTTTGCTGGAAATAATTTGCTTGGTCTCTTCGACCCGGAGCTATCGAGCTTGTACTCTATAAATATGAAAGAAGTAAGAATTTTTCAGGACCTCGACTAATGTCCGACTTTAGTCTCAGCCAAGGTATTGATTTTTATAACACCAATAACTAATATTTCACACTATCTAAATCGGTATATTAATTGTTAGGTCTCCGGATACATCAGTAATGCAAACTGCTCTTCGAAGAAATTTAACTTCCTTCTTTTCATTAATCATCGCCTGGTGGACTGCACAAGCCTCAAGCGTGCTCTTGACACCGTCTATCAAGTACATCCACAATTAAAATAATTTGAATTTAAAAACATATTTGCATTAACTTGGTGAAGTTTGAAGCACTGGATAATAATGGTCATTGTAATTTTTGACAGGCCTATCTTCCTAAAGGAAGTCACCCATTCGTTTACCTTGCTTTGGAAATAACCCCTTGCAATGTTGATGTCAATGTTCATCCTACAAAGCATGAGGTAAGGAGGGTGATAAATATCCATTCATGTGGTAAACAGATGCTTTTGGTTTTCCTAAACTTATTAGTGGGTATACATCTTGGTTTTTATGTTATTCAACACATAGATTACCTAGAGCTAAATCTAGAACTACGTGGAAGGCAGTGTCATTCGTGATAATCAGAGTATTCATTTATTTTAAAAGGTGCACTTTCTACATGAAGAAGAAATAGTAGAATCCGTGCAGAAGGCTGTAGATCGCAAGCTACTCGGCTGCAATTCATCGAGGACATTTTACACTCAGGTAAATAAGTAATAAATAAAATGTGTGGACTATTTGAATAAGGTTTCAGGCTTTTTTTTGTTCAGACATTCCTCCCAACCGCCCCAGGTGTGACAGTGACTGATGTTATTAAAGAGAAAAATGGTAAATCAGCAGAAAATCAGGTAAACTTGCTATCTAATTTGTTGTAGGGAAATCTTCACAGAAAAATATGTGGCCATGCTTACTTACTTACTTACTTACTTACGAATGGTAAAAAAATCTCAATGTTTATTGTGTTCAACATCAAATTGAAGCATTGTTGGGGAACATTGTTCCCCACTTTCAGATTCTAGTTTATCTTCAATAGTTTTTACCCTCCCCAACTGTAGCTTCACGAATGTTCCCCCTGGTCCTCATACCCATTTTCACCACACAGAAAGTTTATCTGACGACAGCCTGCATCACAATACTGCAAAACTAGTGGAGAATACAAATATTTTTCTGATGAAAAGAGGAAAAAATTATTTACTGCTTAAAGCACAGTGTTATTTTGTATTCCTTATTATTGCGCCTGATTGATTCACAGGCGAGAATTTATGAACATCAGATGGTTAGAACCGATAGCAAACTGCAGAAGCTGGACGCTTTCATTATGAAACCATCTAACATGTCACCAAGCAGCGCTGGAATACTATCACCGTCAGTTTATTTTTTCTTCAGTACTTGTCTAATTTCTGGATATTTCTCACAAATGCATTGATATAGGCAATGTAAACTATGTTGTAGAAAATAAGTTCTGCAATATCTGTCCTATAACTGACACAGTGCAATAAGGCACACCTAACTGATAAAAAAAATCGATAAAAAAATGGGCATATAATCAGAGAAAAAAATAAGAATTCGAGTGTCATATTTGATCGGCAAGCACAAAAACCAAGTCTCCAATGTAGAATAAACTACCTCGGTTTGGTAGATTGTACTAGCCTGCAACTTATCAAGCCTCAAATGATCATAAACTGGCTATGAATTGAGTATTAACAAGTGTGCCTAATAGCCCAGAAATGACTCTATTCTATGACCTGCATAATTCATAAAATGTCCTAATATTTTCCCTGAATATCGTAAAGGTTGAACCTGGCCTATGTTAGATCACAGAAAATGCTAGATAACAAAAATTTACCTCCAAGTGCCCTCTGTTTGACATCAATCTTTCCAGCTTATTTTACAACCATATTGCCATGTTATTTAGGGTAGAACAAAGCTTGAAACAGGAAATAATACAACATTCCAAGCAAGGTTTTCATTGTTTCATGTAACATAAAGGTTGTTCCACTTTCTGCACATCTCGGTTTCCTGGATGACACCGAGAGTTAGAATACAGATGAATGGGGTTGTATCACTAAATATTCAACTGCAGGTTGGATAGATTTTGGTTCTTCAGCACCTTATCTACTAAATATTGGCGGCATACTGGGTGACACAGTGTGGTGTTTAAAGGTATCAATGTAGGGTTAATGTTAAGTTATTTTAAACTCACGCAAACAAGGGAGGAAACTTCACAATCGTTGTCCATTAATCATGAGGTCACATAAACAAAACGTTATACTTTAGTTAAATGATGCTCGTAAGTAAGGTATAAATCAATTGCACCGTTTCATGTCTCACCTTCATATATTCCACTTATATTATAGGTTTATATGATCAGACACAATTCTTGTTATTACAATGATCTTTCAAGCAAGCATTAAAATTTGCAACCTTATTATTAGACCAGTAATCAAGTTTTCTTACACTCCTCATCCCACCTTTATGAGACTTCTCTTCATAATTTTCTAGCCCTTCGCTAGTCAGCTTAACTATTTATTTCCCTGTCTAAGTCTAAAACAGTAACATTTCCCACCATTAAATATCAGGTTCAGGAAGTGATAGTATTGTTTCGCATGTTTCCAATAATCATACGTCAGTATATCATCACCCGTTATCGTTGTATTTTTCTCTACTAGTGGTTACAATTATTACCATCGTTAGTTTTCTATAGGATTCTACTCCCTACAACAGTGCCAGAGCTTCAACCTGTAATGTGATCAATGCTTCGAGTCCTCATTTAAATTACGAATATATTCTTCCATCATGTAATTCCAGAAGCCAACAGTTTCCAAGCGAAGCACAGTCACCACAACTCAAACATCCTAATAAGAACAGTGAAGAACATCAAGAAATTTGTGCGAAGTATGGCAGTCCTCGTTTTTACGATCCAAAGTTAAATTCTGCCAGGATTGCGAAAAGAAGGCAGATCAAACTTACGAGTATTCTTAAACTTCAGGCGGAAATCAAAAGCGATGTTCAGCAAGGTTTGTTTATCGACTTCAAGTATCATCTGTTTACTGGTCATAACTTGGGTCCTGGTCACCAGATTGAACGAAAGTTCTTCCAACACTGTAAAGAAAATGAGTTTATCATTATATATAGATAGGGCTGCCAGATCATGCTTATTTCTAAGATTTGTGCTTATTTTGAAGAACAGTGTGTTAGAAAATATGGTGCTGCTTTTTTCTAAGAAACATGCTAATTTTTGATTTGCGTGCTTAGTTTGTCTTATTAGACATAGAAACTATCACATCACGTATGTTGGTGACGACTATCGGTATGCCCCTTTCCGTTCCAGAAATTTTTAAAATGAACAAGCTCATTTCCAAGGACAAAGGATTGCTGAAGCAGATCATTTCTGATGAAAAAATGTAGTTATTAGATCTTTCTCGCCTAAATAAAACGATTATCCAATGATTTTTGTAGTAAGATGTTTTCCAAAATCTGCTTATTTTTCGGTCCAGGCAGATCGTAGCCCTGGATAGAGATGTCTGTTGGTGGTTTACAAATATAATAATATACCATTATTGAATTTGAATACTTACATTGCTTTTATACATGCATTAATTGTATTTAGATCTCGTCAACCTAATAGGGGATCACACGTGGGTCGGTTGCATAAATCCAGAACAAGCACTTATTCAGCACAGCACAAAACTGTATCTGAGCGACACAAGAAGACTTTCTGAAGAATTGTTTTATCAAATATTAATATTTGACTTTGGGAACTTCGGTTTACTGAAATTTTCGGTATGTGATTATATTTCTATTTTTTCTAAGAGTTTTGGACTACACTGTTTTTATGTAAGGGTTGTCTAATTTGCTTGTACATTTTACGAAACCTGATTATAGCCCACACAAATACCATTAAAACATAAACGCCAAGCAGAGGTAAAAACATTTCACAGTTTTAGAATGTTAACCAGTGAAGGGTAGTTGGAATAAAGCCACAGATAACCTAAGCATACCTGCTCTACCAACGAGACAGTAAGACTACAAGAAAGAATATCATTCATAATTCATACCATCACCAAACACCAATGTATGGATTACATATAATAACTAATACCTGAACATGAAAATTGTGGTGCCAAGTGTTATTAGTGCCGAGTAATAAACTGGGGTTATTTCCGTGTTTATGTGAACGAGACGACTCGCACAAGCAAAATGGTTATTACATACCCTTCCAGTATCAATTTATGTTATGACATCACTCATATCTGTGAATTTTGTGATTGTGATATACATGACTAACCCCTAAACCCTAAAGTTGTGTTGCGTTGCGTTAAGTTGTGTAACCCATCCTGATGCAGTGTACATTGCTGTTTTTGAGGTCAGGTATGCAAGGCTTATTTATAATTTCAGTTCATAGGTACAAACAGGGGATGTTTACAAATCCAAGTTTAGGGTCGAGGTTTGGTTGCAGTAATGGTTACTGTTCCAATCGAGGGTTGAGGTAAGCGGTACGTTCTAATTATTCAAACTCAATTAAAATGTTTTATTTTACACGGTCGTATTTCTAAATTTGTTGCACCATGTTCACGTAAGTTGCAGATATACCGACAATTCTCTACACTGAGTCCAGACAATCAAAATACTATTTACCGTTTACTTTCATTGTAAAATGTTATTACTTTCATTTTAAATTCAAGTTTATTTTTTTATTTCCACGCAAATAACGATTTTTTTGTAATCTTGTGACATAACCATATATACACGGAAATTACCACATCTAGAGCATGTATAAACTCTGCTGTTTCGCTCCCCCTTGATGCCCTTAGCATGTGGTTGGTTCGAATAACGGTTGATCCTGGCCCAATGAAATCATAATTCTATGCAATGTAATCTATGCCGATTACATTAACTTCGGATGATCAATATATTTCTCCTTTTTTAATCGTCGGTATATAGCAACCAATTCCTATCTACGACATTGCTCTACTTGCGCTCGAAAATGGCGAGAGCGGATGGAAACCTACAGATGGAAATAAGGAAGATTTGGCTGCACACATAAAGGAATTTTTCAAACAAAAATCTGAAATGCTCAGCGATTATTTCTCTTTCGATGTTGATGAGGTGAATATATACTTTGTTCAGTAATTATACAAGGTATGTAATCTTTTACTTGGAACCAGCCCTGTTTCAGAAATTGTATATGGTAACAACCATTATTTATTGAGTCTAAGTTTGTCTGTCTGTTCGTTTCTTTGTCATGAAACATTGTGACATCGTCGCGCTTATTTTTCAGCAGTACTTGACCAAATTTGGCACGGAGGTCCAGATACATCCCAGAATAACGAATGAACAAAGAAAACTTGGTCTGGGTTTCCTCCGAGTCCGTAGGGGATTAAATACTACTTAGAAATACTTTAATGCTCTCTACTGGACAAAATAGGAATCTGGATAAATACCTAGGAGGGCTTTTCCAATGAAGCCCTACCGGAGGGGCTGAGCCCTCCATGTGTTTTATTTTCACCCGAGTTTTCTCAGCATAAAATTTTTTCAAGTCGGTTCTTTTTGTAAAAATATTTCCATGGGAACTGTCTCACAAGGAAATTACTGGCAAAGTGCAGCAGCCTGTCTGTCTTCCCTTAAAGGTGTTTCGAAGATTATGGATCCCGAATTAATTATCTGCTTATGGTTTATATTTTCTAGAAAGGTCAAATTACCGGCATACCCATGCTTCTACCCAATTATGTACCAGCAATGGAAGGTCTACCCATGTTAGTTCTGCGCCTAACAACGGAAGTTAATTGGGAATCAGAAAAGGAATGTTTCCAGACCTTTTGTAGAGAATGTGCAAGGTAGTAATCTAATATATGATAAATCCTTTGAAATTTCCAACTAACTCGACTGACTAGAATATGGATGCGCAAACTCTCTGATCTCCATGGCCGCATCAATTTAATTCCACTGACACTATGGCCGCACATATTTCATTGTGATTGTGAAAATGTGAAAGCGTGGTCACGTATGATTTTGCATTATTTTCCTACAGTGAACCTCTGAATTAAAATGCGGCAGATAAATTATAGGTGAGTTTCATGGTGAATGGTTAACATATTGACACACAGCTTCATTATATTTCAAGTGACATGTTAAATAATCTGATGACATGGTATCCCTCTCACGGCCGAACATCATCCTTCCCACGGCCGCAGGTTGCACACCCCTAGACTAGCAATCCATGGGGTACTTTGATAAGTGAAAATTCGAAAAGGGGGACATATGTTCATTAATCCGTTCAAAGCTGCCCCAACTCGTAACTTTAACGCTGTAAAAACAATGCTGTTGTACAAAAGTTGCACAAAATTATTTCAATAATTCTAATGGATTGTAAATTTGATTAATTTCACCATATAAGCAAACTTTGAAGTTATTTAATTTAAAATATTCAGTTATAGTCATATGAAGCTCTCCACTAAGACGACTTGTGACACTGCATTAGTCGAACCATTAAAAAAGCTGGAACATGTAATTTGGTATCATTTATCACATTCATATGATGAATCCATATATGTAATAAGGCATAATTCGTATATGGTTAGTTTGTATGCAGAGGACCCACTTTGATATGTTTATTCACATAAACTGTGTGTCTAAATGTGTATATATAAAATATGTACTGTCAAAAACAAAGTGTGAATGTAGGTTACTTGCAGATTTTACTCCGTGCGCAAAGGACACATTGACTTGGAGGATGTTTCTCCGAGAGAAGGGTCAAAACTACATGAAAAAGATATGAAAGACGACGAAAGTGTATGTACAGTCATGCTTCTCTTCCAGCGATTTTCTATAACAAATTTTATTAGATGAGTAACAACTAAATTTTGATCAATCACGAGTAAACACCACAGAGATGGATTTTCTATTATATTTATGATTGAGGATAATTTTCTATTGTCAATGCATGTAATTTTCTATCATGAATATTTAAAAGGTAATATCAACGATAAACATAAAGGTAATGTGGTATGTGTCAAGTATGATTTTGAAACAATTATGTATTATTCAAGTGTCATGATTACCATGCTTATAGCTAACACCAGCATGCTAGGTTGATGTAATTGATATTTCAATATACCCGCCCTATTGCGTCACTGAACCAATGCGGTGCAAATCAATATATCACTATAATTGTGATTGAATTATAATCAAAAATCGTTTTATTTGAGCGAGGAAGATCAAATCACTTATAATATTTTAGTCATAATAATCATGATTCACTTGGTTTCTGTCTCCAGAATTCAAAAGCTGCAAGTGCAAGTTTGGAGAAAAACATGGAGCTTGAAACTTTGCCGTGCAACAACACCAGCTCATGGAAATGGACTCTGGAACATGTCATTTACAGAGCTTTACAGACGTACCTTCTACCCAGTACAAAAATGCTGGATGACGGAACGTTCTTACAGCTGGCCAATTTACCCGATTTATATAAAGTATTTGAAAGATGTTAATAGACTAGAAGTTTTTTTTATTCCTTGCACTGCATGGATGTATTTTTGTAATAAACACATGTTAGTAACATGATACATCAGTAATATAAGCACATTTTTATTTAATGAGACTTGTTACCTGGGTTGATTACATCAGGTTCAAGCAGAGCTATTGTATTCCATTGTATGGATATATATAAAAGACATTTTCAAATGACTTTACATTATTCTGCTGATACTTGGCGAGCAAGGAGATGGAGAACACAACTGTGCAAGCGGCTTATTCAAATATTGTACCAACTTTTGATCAACAAATGTAAGTATTCCTTTCTTTGATTGAGAGATACATTTGGGGTAAATTCATGGTATTTGTAATTGTACAATAACTCTAGCTAAGTCAGGTTGGTTATCATGATGGTAGAGCGATCTAAACTAAATCATCTACCGTAATTTTATTGAATCAACTACATACTATTTTACTCTAAATTACCTTCAACTGCATCTTCCAAGTGCTGGTCAACATTAAAATAATGAATATGTTGCGTAATTCAAAGCTAAAATTTGGGATGCAGCTGTGAATCTGCCTAAAATTGTTATTCATTTGATAGCTGATTTAATTATCGGATTATTTGCTTATAAACAACCATATCTACCAGATCACGTAGTATTTCACAAGAATTCTGAACTTGACTTCTGAGCCCTTTTAAGGTTCTATTTTGGTTTCATTTTCATGAATACAATCTTATTTATGTTAAGTAAAAATACTGCACTTATAAACTTTCTGTAATATTTTCTTGTATAATTTCCTAGCAAAAATGTTATTTTGTTATAAAAGTTGTATATGAAAGTTTGTTAGAGTTCAAAAACTGTTAGGACACTTCAAAAGCATTCATTTGATAGCTAATTTTAAATTTACTCCAATGTATATTAAAATGGAATAAAACATCATGATACTAAAAGCTTCACAATAACTAGCCTATTTTTTCTATTTTCAGACAACCTTTCAAACCTTTTCAAGACTATGAGGCAATTTGTTTTGCTGTTATCTTGATCTTCTTCTGCATATTCGGACTGTTGGCCAACGGAATAACTATTTTAGCTATTTGGAGCTCACCAAAGCTCAATAAGTAAACGCACTAATCTATCATTTTGGTAGTCAACTTTCCTGGCATTTCCTCTTGAGGATTTTTGTGCCATTTGTAGTCAAGTGTGTATATAAAAATAATTTCAGTCACTTCTTTTTGTCGTATATTCCAACAAATATCTTGTTCAAACACTATATAGTACTAAATTTTGCATGAAATTGATAGTGAGATTCAAAGTATGCTAAACCTTCAGTAAATTTTATTAGTATTTCTTACCCTATTATAGACTGCAACGATTCATTTAACTTGCGGGTGAAGCATAGTTCCGATTGGTAAACTTCAATTGATAGCCTCGGAGTACTCTACCGTCGTACTTGGGGCTTTCGCGAGTGGAAGATATCGGTGATACTCTGTAAGGTATATTCATATCAGATTTAGTATGCTTCATTACATTTTGTTAAAGTTACAGCCAGTTTGTGTCATGAAAAGGGATGCCATATAGTTCCTTTAACACAGGAGATACAGATATATAAGTTCTCAAAACAAGAATGTTGCATTGATGATATGGTGATTCTTTACATACTATATTTAAACATAATATTCAAGAGTGGGAAAAGTTTGCTATTTGGGGTTGAGTATCATGGTACGACAAGAGTAAAAATATAAAGAAAAATTATTTACTCGTCCTTAATAATAAAATTGTGATATTTATGCTTGATTGTAATAAAAATTTGTTTTATTTTATTGGATTTTGACAAGACTCCAAGTAAATTTGACATAGCCACAAGTAATTGTGTGATTGATACCATAATCTTACTTACGATCATTGTTTACCCTCTTTAGGTTTTAGTTACACCATTTGGATGATGATCGTGTTCCTATCTTGTATCCGGGACGGTATTTTGTTGTCATTAATAAACCAGTAACTATATCTCCATATTACACACCACAATTGGTGACCCTGGCAGGATTGAACATGCAACTATAGCAAGTTCATCTCGAATCTTATAGAACCGTCCCATCACCTTTTTCTACTTTAATAGCATTTTCTCTACAGATCACTCTTGGGCTGGAACTTTGGACAACAGTAACCACTATGCAACATGTAGTTGTGTTTTCAATCCTTCGTCTGATATCACTGAAAATGCCAATCAAGTTCAAACAAATTACTCCCTTCCACGCAAAGGTTTGTTTATCTTTTCTTTGAATTGCCCTAAGGTTGCTATGATGGCTGCCTTATCAATCATTAATTCTAAATGTACAGGGAATACATACCGTTCAAAACCTCAAAAATTATAATACTCTTCAACTCTGTATAAGATTTCTATTATTAAATGCAGTATTAGGTAATTAAATACTGTAACCAGAATATTACTTATATCAGATACAGATATACACTGATATCTGATATATAATTCAAAATAAAAGTAAGCGTATTAACAATACAAACTTCATGTATTATTCATCTGTCACCTGTTGGTAATCCTAATAGGAATTACTCAATGTTGTTTTTAAAGTAGAGCACATGTCTATGAGCTTGATTAATAACACCAACTCTCTACTCATACAGGTCTTGGTTTGCTTCCTATGGTTTGAAACGTTTTTTGTGGGTTTCCTTCCATTTTTCATTTTTCTCGGAGTCAAACCTGCACCTAAAGACCTAGCTAAACCATATTGGTATTCCTGTACTATGCAAAGAGATTGGTGAGTACCTTACCTTTGAGCATGCTTATAGTGCCATCTTTTAAGTGGTGGGGTTACATGATTGAGGTTGAGGGTTGTGTGTCATTAGGGTCATCAAACAAGGCAATAGGTGAGGACAGACTAATAGAACTCTTAGGAACGCGAGTTGAACTTCCAGAACTATCCCAACCCCACATAAATCCTCGCTGGAAGTTCTTATGTATATTATAACTATTAGATTATAAATGGTTTGGGTTCTTCAAAGCCAGTGGTTCTTAACCTTATTGGAGGCACTGAACCATTCAAGCTTCATCAGTGCATTCACCGAACCCTTGTAATTGGAAAAATAACGGAACAGACAGACGCACATAAGCTTTTAATTTGTTAAGAAATACATAGGAAATTAAAGAAATATGCATATTTACTAATAACCACATTAAGGCATTCACTTTTATCCAAATAGTATGGAATCTGACGCACCGTGATAAATGTTACTAAAGAAAGAATATGTTTTGAAATGTTTGTGGATGAATGTTTTTACCTTCCCCGCCAAAAATGGTATTGTTGAAAATAGTCTTAGAATTCTTGACCTCTGCCGAACCCCCGAGACCGACTCAACGAACCCCTAGGGTTCGATCGAACCCGGATTAAGAACCACTGTTCTATGCCTTGCTAAGTTGCACATAAAGTATGTATATGCAAAAAAGATAGATCACCATTGTATTCCTGTATATATCAACAACATCTGTAATAGCAATCTGTCAAGAATTAACTAGATTCAACACATTTTACATTGTGAAAATTACATTTCCCAATTATCTCCAATAAGTTATCTCTTATTATTTGTTTTGCAGGCTTCCGAGCGTGAGACTTTATACTAATATTGGATTTCCGATTATGCTCTACACTCCGTTGTTCCTCGTCGTCACCATGTCATTCTACATCATATTCCTGATTCTTAGGCGAAGAAGTTAGTGACATATTTTACTATTTAGATGTCAACTATCGGGTACTGAGACGATGCATTTTCTTGTAATTAATGATTATAGAGGCGCGATAAATAGTTCCATGTCTCGGTTGTTGAAAAGTTAGAAATAATAAATGCAAGAACTTTTTTGAATGTGATTTATCAATATAATTTTCAGAAAACAATCGCTTCAAGAGCCAGGTTAAGACCGCTGCTACAAAAAGAGAAAACTCCGCTTTACTTCAGCTCAGCGTAGTCGCCTTCTCCTTTTTGCTCGGTTATATTCCTGACATTGGTGAGTTGCGTAAAAAATATAAAAATAGTAAACTTAGGAACGTTCTAGATTTCGAATGCTGAATTCATGAGAAATTTCATTCGAAAAATTGCGCTTGCAGTGTAAAGTGCGGTGACCGTCAGCATGTTTAAATCGTTGTGAGCAACCGAATTAGACACAGGAATATTTGAAATTGAAATTTCGTTAACACCAGAATGAATTTCATCAACGACCTCGAGCTTACTGGCGCCAAATGCACCCTTGGGCCGGAAAAACTTGGGCTAACCGAGTTCAAGCAAAATGAAGTTGAATACATGTATTTTAATACGGAATATTGCCAGAATCAGTTCAAGCTAACTGGAATTTTAATCTAACCGACGTCGAAGTAACGAGCTTCAACTATTTTTAGGGCAATCATTTGTGTTATTTAACTTTAAATTATGTGAATTTACTGTTTGAGCTTATTAAAATGGGTTCGGATTAGGGTCTGGAAACGGATTAATTAACTTTCCATCATTTCAAATGGGAAAAATTGATTCGGACAATTCAGAGTTCGAACAGCATAATGGAAGGGATTAAGTATGAAGTACAAGGTACCACTGTATTGCTTGTTCGAGCGACTAAACTCGATATTATCGCTAACAATTAAACGAAATAACATTTAATAAACTTTGATACGACAACTAAACATTTGCAAGTCATTTCTTTTAAATGACGTTTTTTCAACATAAATAGTGGGCAGCCTTGTCCAACATTTTTAAGAGATTAAAATTGAGAATGCCAAGTATTGCCCTTAAAACAGCAATGTTAACATATTTTATTGAATAAATTCAGAATCTCTTGGCAAAACTCACAATTCTACACAATAAACCAAACCAACCAGTGAACCAAAATACAATCTATGGCAAATGTTTGTAGGGATTCTAAACATTCCCATTAGCTGGAAAGTGTCTTCTTGTTGCATTAGTAGTGCAGGGACAACATCATTTTTAACGCATTGTTATTTTCAGGCTATCGACTCTTCTCTTTAAGTGCTCGATCAAGCGGAATCCAAATTAAAAACCATGTTAATTGGTTTCTTTCTCTCATTTCGCACACAGTTCTTCGATTCTCTGAATGCCTCAATCCTGTTCTGTATAATTTGGCCTCCAGGTAAGGATTTCCACAATGCTAGATTTAAGAAAAAAAATACTAAATAGTTTGCTGTAAAAAAGTGAGCAAAAGTAGATTGGTAATTGGTAACAAGTAGTGTATATGTCAAGAGACTTTGAATGGTGTTAATCTACCACTTCCTACTGCATGCTCTTGATATTTTGTAAAAGTTCAGCAATTTTGAAATAAGACCAGTTTAAGGTATTTTGAGGTCACGTGATATTGACCCTAAGGCTAAGGGCAGGGCTTCCCGACCTTTTTTTGCTGTGCACTTCCAAGCGCTGATTTAGCCAGAATTTTTGGGATGGTTAAATTATACTACTTGCTGCTTAAAAAAAATGCTTAATCTTTGTGTACTTAGTATTTGTTAAAAAGGGTACAAGGATATTTCAGTTTATCCAACAACTTTCATGAAATGCACCATTTCAATATTATGGCCCCCTGTAATCGTGCTGTGGACCAGTAGCAGGGTCGACTGTATAAAAACAATGATTGGCTTTGATATTCTTCCCAATTCTTAAAAAGTAAGATACCGGCAGTTTTAATCTATGTTTGAAGACGTGTTTTACCCCTACATATCGATATTCATTCCATTATAATAATCACAATATTGATTAACTGCAGCAATATGAGGGAAGCTACTCGCAGTTTATTGACTGGTTGCCGCAATACTGCTCGCGTTCAGCCGTCGCGCACTGCTGTTAAAACATTCAATGGGTGATACAAGAAACTCATTAATTTCCTTGTTTATTGTGGTCCTTCGTTTCGTAACGCTGTGATAAGAGTCTTTAAAAAACTATTTTGAAGGAAATTGTAAATATAGGCTTAATCAGTAGTGGCTCGTCCATAAGAACTACAAGAGCTTCAGTCCCCCCAGACATGTTAGGTGTATGACAATGTCAATCTCATGTTAGAATGATAAAAATGTATTTGTGCTCAGCTCACTTCCTTATTTACGTTGCATGAGGCCGCGATTGTGGTCTAATAAGCCGTTCTTGCTTCAAATACTTTAATTATCCTCTGACAAACGGTGACAATGTGAAGTGAACTCAATGAAGTATTTACAAAGTATCAATTTTTTGATAGATGAATGTGTAATGTTGTGTCGTCCTGCAGTGAGTGAATATAATAGCATTAAGGCAACAATTCAACCTGTCTATTGATCTCTGCAACGTGAGTTGATATTCCAGGTTTCCAGCGGAAATACAGTACTTTCACTAAACTAAATAAGCCAAAACTTTCACGACACTAAGTTTATTTGACAGAATTCCACGTTAGGTGTCATATTTCGTTAAAATTCTTAGATTAATAACTTCAGTTAAAAGCATCCATTTCCGCACGACAATAAGAGAATTCAGACACGTTGGTGGTAAGGTTTTGCATATACCATACTATATTTTTGGACCGAGGTTACGTGATCCTCTATACTCCAGCAGTAAAGAACGAAGTAGGTAGCACAAAAGTCTTAAGATAACCACCACGCCCTGCATGCAATAATTGTCATTGGAATTGTCACAATTGACAAGCTCCAATGCATTGTACAGGAGTAAGGTAAGAACATACGCAAGGTAGAAGATTAATTACCAAAGTAAAGTACGTGAGTTAAATCTTGAAAAATGCTCTAACTTGAATTTTACAAAAGATCATTATATTAGCAGGACAGTCGAACGAGTTAGCTCTCGCAATTTATTCCGAAAAGTATGTAATAAAAGTCTTGCAACTACATCATAGGCAGACGACTAAAAACCACTGCATCAATGAACTGAATAACCACTTCCCACTTTTTTCTATCTTTCCTCTGGCACCCTTCCATTGCTGCAAATTGACGTATAATAGTGGTTCAGCAGTATTTAGTTTGTAGGTACAGAAGTTTTTAGTCGGTTGGTAGCGCATGTAAAGCGATTTTTAGTCATTACTGAGTCGGTATAGAACAGCATAGTAGCAGTAGCTAGAAATGCGGCATTGCTTATAGGCCTATTGCAACACCTGTATTGACGCCCTGTGATTATAAGTTGACTGCTTCAATTGATAATCACACGGCATCAATTAAGATGGTGCTATTGATCTATAACCAATATCACTATGCTTTTTTTTTCAAGAAGTCTTCTTGAAGTACAATATTGAAATCTAAGGGGCGATGAGAAGCTCTAAACAAAGCTACATCTTTGCTTACAGGGTTATTTTCAAATCTATTCAAAGTTATTTCAATATTTATTGTGAAATAGTTGTTGTACAATTCATGAAAATCCATTTGCAATGAATGACTTGGTCGTTTTATTACGCAAACGAAAAAAAGTTTTTCTGTAATCTTCGCGATTTCTTATCGTGATCAAAAAAGTTTTTCAATATTTATTCAATAAGCTACGCTTAGAAAACAGTAGACGCCAGCAGCTAGTACATGTTGACAATTTTTTTCCTATTCGCATTCCTTCTCTACGATGTTGAACAGTAATATTATGGTCTGTGGCATAATGATAAATTTAACGTTTTTATGCAGTCACATCATTCGCAGGATGTGTGTAAACGCTAGACAAGATTTTGACACTCATTTCCTGATAGTCGCTTGTTAATAATTTTTTTACGAAATGCTATTGCTAAATAATTATTTTATCGTGTGTTGAACGGAAATGTTGATGAAGAATAAAGCGTTACAAGAAATAGCAATTCCTGAGGAGCTAGTAAAACTTTGGTCTAGACTAGCTAACAATAATTCCACTTACCAATTGAAATGCTACAACATGCTAACTTTCTCTGTTATTGCACAGGTCTCAGTTGAAATGCATCGAAATAGATTTTTAGTGTTCCTGGTGTTTTTCATAGTTAGCACAAAACTTATAAAATGCTTCAATATTCAGCAAGGAATAGGCACGGTTAAGTTTCTCACTTCACCGCTTACAAACCTAGCGGGGAAAGGTGATGGTGGGTTGTTGCCAACTCTGTCGCCGACAGCTAAACCGATGTACTACGGCGAAGATATCGCGATACAGAAACTCTATTCAGACTTGACCAGAACAAAAACAGACATCAGGTTTTTTTATAAATTTTTTGAGCTCAGTTAATGTTCCTAGGTGATATTTTAAACTTATGTATCATTACTTTGCAGTGTTGTTATCGGATCACCCAAGTTGAATAATGCAAAAAATCCTTTGGACAACAATGGATCTCCTACCGGTACAGTAATCTACTATTTTTAAATCATGAGTCATGACTCTTGAGTTCAATCCTCAAAAGCCCGCGTCACTCGCTAATACAAATATTCGTAGGATACTTTACGTGAATGCCTCCAGTTCGGTGTCAGGTCATTTTAGGCTAAAATATCTCATTATGTTATGACTCCAGCTATGGTCTTAGAAGACGTTATGTCTGATGAGTCGTTCAGTGCAGCGTTGTTAACGATACGAAAATCGCGGTCTTTAGAATGTTTTATATTTGGTAATTGTTTATACACCAGTCTCAACTTTATTTATGACCAGTTACCAGTTTTATGGAGTGTCATATACCGGATTCCAAAAGAAAATACTACGACCCAATAACCTCTCAAACGGACACCCATATCATAGCAATTGTGACAATTCCGAAACATGTTTACGCAATCTCACGTCTTCACGAATGCTGTCAACATTCAGTTATTTTATTGCGTCGAGGGCGTGGTTATGTATGCCCGGTCTTTGTGCTGTTCCTCTTTCGTGCGTCAAAAATCTTTATGAAAACCTTGGACAGTGACTTGCATGACCCTTAATTAAGAAACAATTTAAAGCTTATACTTCCTGATTATCCTGGGACAAATTGTCCAGTTTTCTTATAATATTGACAGCAGGTTCAATTGTTTCTTTATGTTGTTTTATGCTAGCAACCTTCCTAATAGTTTAAACGTGCACATAAGAGTCAATGGGAGCCATTATTATGGACACGAACGAACTTTTTCGGTTTTATGTTTTGATAGGTCGTTGTCGGGGAATTACTTATTAGTGGAATAATTGCAGGCCGTATTTCATTTCAGAAAATACTGGTGGAATCTATGCATGCAAGATAGAGAAGAATGCGTTCGCATCCGCTGCTGCTGAAATCAGTAGTTCGTTATGTTCTCTTACAATACCCAAATTAGGTGTTGATACCGAAGGCGGAGAAAATTTTGGATTGAGTGTACCATCACCACCTTTTTATTCAAAACCTTATAAGGTAAGAACTAAATAAAGATGTGTAGAGGATCCAAGGGGTAAAGTATGATCGGAGAGGCACTGTATTGGATAGCGTCGGATTAACCCTTATATTTGGGACCAGTAGCTTAGGCGAAACGCATATATTATTGTTAACTGCATATGCGTTAGAAAAGCGATTGTAGTTCCTTGCTCTTTCTTTAATTTTTCACTCCGCATCTGTATACTTGCTTAGACTTCACCTTGAATTTAGTAGTTTATTATGGAAAGCCAACTTATAGTCGAAACCCGAATGCGGATAAACATTTTCTAGTTGATATTGTGTATATAGTGTGTCCTCGATCTAATGTTTTGATATAAAATCTATCCGAAACAAATTGAGTTTACTCTGCGCTACCCAAACAAGTGCGATACAAAATTCGCACTATTCGGCGTTTAAGATTTCTGAATTCTTTTTGTTTATTTTAAGTTTTATTAAGAATTTAATAATATTTCATGTTAAATATTTGTACAGTCCGTCGTATTATCACATTATCATATTATTTCGTCGCTTAGCGCAGTTCGATACTCACAGATCGTTATATCTCGGATTTTCCATTAAGGCACTCTGTAATTGAATTTAGTATTCCGATACACTTGATTTCCCGATAAAAATAGCCACTAGCATTTGCTACTTTTGCAACAATGTATATATGCATATGCTAATATACAATTCATACAAGATGTATTAACATCATGCATCCTGAGGCTAGGTAATTTCAAATAATAAAATGAAGCTTCAGTAATTATTTCCCGCGCATAAAATTTCCTTCCATCGTTCTTGTGCATATGCATCTTGTGAATTTTATGCTATTGATAGAATTATCTTCTTGCAGGTCTGTACAAGTGCAAGGAGCGTAGGATGTACATCTCTGAATCACATGCCTGGATTTTGCTACATAACGAGCGACGCAGGAGAAACTTGGAGGAAAGATAACATGGCCACAGAATGGGGTATTGCTTTCTCGATGATAAACCAATGCTATTTAAGATATTACGCGTCTCTCATTTTCACCGATTGCTTTCTATTTCTCTGGTTAAGCGTGTCCTCATAAAAGCGTCGACGTCATGTTCGTACTGGATGGTTCTGGTTCCATTTACGGAACTAATTTCAAAAAAGTCCGGAAATGGATTGCCGACATTGCTAAAAAACTGAACATCGATCGAGGGCAGGTGCAGGTTGGCGTCTTACAGTTCGCAGAGTAAGTACTAATTCGTAACGACTAGCAAGATATCTCTACTCGAGGATAGTGTGCTGGTGGATAGTCCGTAAAGTCTGGGATAAACATGGGTTGTCCGTTTGATTTATTGACAACTGGCATTTCGCATTAATGATGTTACTCGCTGGAAGCAGATTTCAGTGTTAGTATGGAATGTTTAGGAAATTGGGGCCCATATACTGATAGACTCATGTGTCGAATCGGTAATACGGCTCCAGATTTACCATGAGTAGGCTAGATTGAGACGAGGTTCGTTAACAGTGGACCAGGTCATCACGTATATCTGACCGATGCTGTGTTCGCACTGTCGGCCTCAAACTTGGTCCACATGATCACGGAGCTTGTTAACAACAGCAGATTTAAAAAAATGCACAACAAAGCAAAGGCTAAACATATGTCGACGATAGCGCGAACATGTATTCATGTGGGGTGGAAGCGGGTGGTGCCATAAAAGATTTCCAGTCTGTTGTGTCAGCCTAAAAAGCCACACCTTGCAATGTTCGAGGGATGCATGTTTGTGAACTTGGGCGCAGTTCTGTTGCTCAGAAATCCGTGTTTTTGTGCGATTAATATACTTCATTCTTTGTTACTATTACTACAACCTTATAAACAAATATTGTCTTAAATATATGTGGAGCAACCGACACGCTTCCTCGAACAAACATCTTTGTTAAGAGATAACCTTAGGTTAATTGCTGAACCCTGTTTTTGAGATTCAACATTACCTGTTGTATGAATCGCTGCTTAATACGATGTAATAAACATTGACCAAAAGATACTATTTGATTGATACCTATGTTTTGCAGGGAAGACAGTACCAAGACTGAAATCGCTCTGGGGGAGAGAAAGACATACGAGGAGTTTAAAGTAAGGGGAGAAATGACTTGTAATCTACTGTGTCTAACAGCCGTTTTATTTCTTTTTTTTTTCTCGCGTTCCTTTCAGAAAGCTGTCATGGCCATAGGGTATATGGACGGTCGCTCTACTTTCACAGGCGAAGCACTCGAAACTGTTCAAACAAATTTCAAACGTGAGAATTATATCTAATTTTTTGTCCACTTGTAAATACTGAGCTCAATTTCCACAAAACCAACATCTATTCAAAACATTCCTGAGTACCGTCAGGGTGGGTTTGTGACTAAATTCTTCACTTTTATATTTTATGATATACCAATTCCATACTTTTGTGAATTCCTCGAAGGTTACGAATTTCTATTCAATCATATTATCAAAACTAAATACCTCTCTAGTCCAGATTATACCTCTCTTGTGTTTTCCACAAAATAAGTCGGTATTTCTCGCACAGAATATACCACCCTTGTGTTTTCTAAAATAAGTCGGTAGTTTTAGCCAAGAATATACCTCTCTGGTCCAGAATATAACTCCCTTGTGTTTTTCATAAATATGGCGGTATTTTTTAGCACAGAATATACCTCTAGTCCAGAGTATACCCCTTGTCTGCGGAGGCGGAGGTCCAGAATATACCTGGGTATAATCTGGGCAGGGATATATTCTGGGCTGTTACACCGACATTGCTCGGTTCGGAACCTCTTTTACAACCATTTCAGCTCTCATTGAGATAGTCGCAACCACATATTTTAACTTATACGAAAGCAAAAATGATCTGTATGTACCATGTAGGCCATGTTCTTTAGTACATAGGATGTGGACTTTTAATATATTTATGATGCTAATTAAGCTAAAGATTCCCCTCCTCATTTGATCACCGCTTTCAAAAAAAATTAAAATATTAACAACTACAACAATAAATTTATATTTATTCGATGCTGAACTCCACCAATACTCTTCATGATATCTGTACGCTGACCACATTTGATGTTACTTACACGTGGTTATATTTTGCAGAATCTTCGAGATACCAAAAGAAAAATACAAGACAGTTGATGATATTATTGACAGATGGAGAGTAAGTAAAAATTTTGTTTCTATTTTCCCCTTTCTCTAATTTTGTGTGTTTTCAGGTCAAGTTACCGAGACAGATCAAACGTGGAACCAAATGCCGTCAAACTCCGGAACATGGGCGTAGAAACTTATGCTGTTGGTGTTGCTGATGCAGTTGAAGATGAGTTAGAGGTACCATAATTATTATACATATACAGTTAAGAAATCTTTATCCAAAATTCCAAAATCCGAAAACCTCCTGATGCATCTCAAATAGAGAATAGAGTTAGTTACCCCTACCTCAAGTCAAATAATCAAATGAATTAGGTTATGACACAAGAATACATTATATATTATACTGATCGACTTCTATACTGCTTGTGTACTGATCAACTATCAGACAAAGCATTTTACATCCAACAAAGCGATAAATTTATTCTAATTTAACTATTTTTCTTTCATTTTTTTTACTTTTATTGAGATGAGTAGCAGTAACTTGTTTTTAGATAATCGCGGGAAGCAAATCGAGAGTGTTCAAACTGAATGGATTCGACAACCTCAAAGAAATCATTGGGAACCTTAAATCAGCAATCTTAGTCTCCTTAGAAGGTACTGCAAATTTTTAACATGAATTATCATTTCATTGTTTCATTTTGGTCCTGAGTAATTTCACAGAAGCTAAATGACAATGTATTTAGCTAACCAATACATGCAATAAAGAAAGGTTAGTTTGGTACCGGGGATATTTACAATGGTGCCTCGTACTTTGCAATACCCTAACTTTGTGCGTTCCAGACTTCGAATGCTGAATTCATGAGAAATTCTATTTAGCGTATGACCGATGCTTTTAAGTTCTAACTGCGAGCGTAGTAAAAGAAATCAAATTCGAAAGTTGGTCGGCAGCTTGTTTTGATTGCGGGAAGCCGCCGGATTCTACGAGGGAATAATTAAAATTGACGCTTTATTTATTATCACTCCGGCAGATCTTATTTGATACTTTTTTAACATCGAAAATAAACATTAAATCTCATAATGCCAGTCAGTAAGTTTGTGATTTGCCGCGGTGGAAATTAAAACTTCATTCACTGGCATGAATGTTCTGAAAGACTTTGATCTAACTAGCGCCAGATGGGCCCCTGGGAGGGGAAGGTAACTCGGCTAACTCAATTCAAGCAAAATGAAGTTGAATACATTTATTCTAATAGGGATTATGCTAGGACCATCAAATCAGTTCAAGCTAACTGGCGTCGAAGCAACGAACTGTATTTATGGCATTTACTTGCGTTAATTTTACCGTATATAATGTGTATTTACAGTTTGGGTTTAGATAAGAGTCTGTGAACGAATTTATTCACTTTCCATTATTTCTTATTTGATAAATTAATTCATACCTCCAACAATTCAGAGTTCTAACGACCTCGTGGAACAGATTAAGTACGAAGTAAGAGGCACCACTTCAATAGTGATATAATAATGAACTAGAATTTTACTACGAGGGTGAGTCAGAAATTAATTGGACATTATGCCACAACACACTCTTGTGTTAAAATTGAGTGAAATTTTCAATCCATGTGCGGACTTGTGTGTTTTCACTCGATAATAATAACTGCTCCACTAGCAGAATGCACCAGTGTTCCAGTCGATAAAAATGGCTGCTCCACTAGCAGAATGCACCAGTGAAGATCAACGTGTAGTGATCCGATTTTTATGGTCAGAAGGTGTTCCAGGGAATGAAATTCATCGGAGGTTTTTAACACAATATGGAAATAGTGCGGCAGCGAGAAGTAGTGTGTATAACTGGATTGATCACTTTAAAAGTGGCTTTTTCGCCCAATTTCAACACAAGAGTGTAGTGTGGCATATTGTCCAAGTGATTTTTGACTCACCCTCATATAATCGGGGTACATACCTTTCATAAAATGGTTTGAAGTTTTTTTTCTGTCAAATCGAAAGTAAGATCTTTTAATTGCTTCATTGCTTCAACTGTCTTGCAGAATTAAAAATTAAGTATTTGCAGGTTCGGCAAGCAAGAATACATCGTCGTTCAAGTTTGAATTCGGTATGAACGGCTTTTCCAGTGTATACGGCAAGCAGTCAAAACGTTCTGTAAGTTTCGTGCAAAATAATGTTCTGAGTGGATATTAGTGTGACCATTTGCGGCGATAGGTGATCGAGTTAGGTACAAAGCTTAAACATGTAGACGCCTTGAAAATTCCTTTCTGGTCTATTCGAAATCAGGCAACTCTTGCCTTGTAGCTCATTGCCTAGAAAAATCTACTCGCCATTACCTAGCCCATCGTAAACTATTTGAAATACTCGGTAAACTGATGTGCTTTTGTCTGTGTGATGTTGCTGGATATCGGTGTGATAGAATGCTTGAGTGAGTTAGGACACGTTACATAATAATAATTGTGGGAGGAAACAACATTTGTTCTTATGAGGTATGCAGTTCTGAAGAGTTCTCTTGAGGTGAGTTCGGTTCTATCACAGTTTGATTACAATCTCGGCCGATATAATCTTTATTGATAAGTTTTGTATTCATAGGTTTAGAACACATGCAGTGAGCCTTCCTTGCGGTAATGTGACATTGGTCGCATTTTCTGCGGCAAAATCTTTTTATGCAGAGCTTTGATCACTTTGGACGTATAAATTACAGGTATCCATATAATTCCTATAGAGAATATATAATAAAAATAGGATCGATTCACATGCATAAGATTGTTCAACTCCTCATTAAATTCGCACAAAATTTTGAACGAACAGTTGAATTTCAGCGACCCCGTGACTGGTTCACTTGTTGACCTCAAATAACAATGGGTGTTGCAATATTACTTAATTGTTTCTAGTTTGACACATGGGAATTTCACTTAGGTATTAACACTCTTCTTTGAAGGAACCGCTCCTGTTTTGGCTCCATTATGTCATGTTTCTGCTCTTCTCTCATCTTCTCCTCTATCCTCGAAACTTTTCCATTTTACCATTTAGTCAGCTAATTTACATTTAATATTTGCTTAATTGGTGTTCTGTCTGGACCCTTTGCCATCCCTACCGCATGCTCTTGTACTGTGCTTCACCCACCCTGTAGAGGGCATTCTGTTCGTTGTTATTGCAACAACTACATGTTTCTTATTTCTAATTTCCGTTATGTACCGTAGACATTTCTAAATAATTGTCTGTTCTCTTTATTGATTATTATGGATTCTTTTACTTTTTTTTCCCAGAGTAACAATGAGACTGCTATTCACGCTAACATGCTATTTTGATATCATTCACTGCACAGAAATTGCTGCGGCTGGAAATTTTCTAGCGTTCACCCCACAAGTGATGACCGTTGTCATAAAATTGCTATATAAGCATCGACATCATCTTCACAAACAGATACCTTAAATAAACATCATCAATTTCAGTCTGTATTTAGTAAGTACTCAGGCAGCATTAGGAAATCCCATCGGCAGAATCCACAGATTTTACATATACTGGGGGAAGTTCCTTTAATTTTTTATGATCCAAATTTTATTTTAGACCCTTTTTCATATATTTTGATATTCTTTGACAATTTCAATTTGTTGTATTAATCCATGCAGGAGACACAGAAAATGATGAAAACTAGATTCTTTTGCTTGCTAATTTTCAGTGTAGTTAACTTTGAGTTAACAACCTGCTTCAATGTGGAACCTGAAGTCGAAACCTCAAAGGTGATTACGTCACTGTTGATAAATCAAGACGGGGGTAACAATGGTTCGGTACCGATGCTATCTCCTGCAGCTCAACCCTCATATTTTGGGGCGGATATGAAGATTCAGAAATTCAGCTCCAAGACTGATTTCAGGTATAATTATTATTTTTTAATTTACACTGCACTATTGCATTTTTACCATTAAGCGTTAAACCGTTAAGTAGTGTTTTGATTAGACCTTTACAGATTTCTTGATTCAGAAAATTTATTTGATTAAAAACTGATACTTGATAACTTGTATATTCTCATGGACTATATCTCCCATTGGGTGACATTAAAACAATATCAACAAAATTGTATGAGGTCTCTGTAACGGAATTTGGCCGTTGAAATAAAGGTTTCCCTAACGAAACAATTTGCTTTACGACCAGGTTGGTGGAACGAAACCTGGTCGTTGAGTGAGGAGTGCCTGCATTGGTATTTTGTTCGATTTGTATAGCTTTAAATTGAATTTTTGAATAAATGACTAAAATTTCCTACCCCTTTATCACAAAGCCAAATTCTTTCCGTTTGCGAGAATGACTGATTTAAAGGAAGTTGCGCTTTCTACTTGTAAATATTTGAAATAATACCAAAAAAAAAATTTAATGCATTACTGTATAGTAATCCAATGAAAAAAACTATTTGCAAGGAAAAAATTCTACAAAGCAATTTTTTTATTCAAGAATCTGCCATATAGTTTTTATTTTATCCGTTAACCTTAAAGCTGAATTCCGTTCTTTTTTCAGTATTGCTATCGGATCACCTAAACTAACAAACGCAAGTAATCCCTTGGAAAACATCCAGTCACCGGGTATAAATGGTAATGTTACCCTTCACTAGTCAAAGCTAAGTTACATCGCCTTTTGTTTGTGTTATTAAAAACGAAGCGTTCTAATAAATATAAATATTAATAATAACTAAAATCAACAAATTATCCCCATGCGGCATTCACCATTCATCAATTGTCAATTACAGTTTTCAAACTGTTATCGATATGTTTAGAAGCAGTATTCATCAAGTCTTGTAACCGTACCTCCATTATGTTGCTGTTTAAAATTAAACTGATAGAAACGATATAAATAAATGCAAGGTAAGTGTTTTATGCTTCCTCGTTCGTCACCCTTTGTCCTACACAATGGAAATTTCTATTGGAGATGAACTACACGGGTAGCTTCTAATATGACGCATCCTGCTATTCAATATTTGTAGCTTTGCGTGATGTCATGTTGTGAAATATTGTTCTTATTTCCAGGAAGTATGCGTCATCATTCATATTAAGAATTCTGTCATATTTGAGCTGTGGTATTGTACTCCATAACCGCATTTATCTCCCTGTCAGGAAGTACTGGTGGAATCTATTCATGCAAGATAGGACAGAATGTGTTTCAAACTGCTTCAAGCAAATTGAGTAAATCAGCATGTACTCTCATGATACCGAACTCAGATATAGTAGCAACACGTGGAGACAATTTTGGAATTAGTGTTCCTTACCCCCCTTTTTATTCAAGTTCTTTTAAGGTAAAAGAAATACGGAACTTGTCCAGTTCCCTGCTTATAATCATAAAATTATTTCAACGCCCAGAAATCACAACTAAATTCAAACTTAAAATTCACTTACCATTGAAAAATAGCGGAGCTCCAAAAGCGCTCAATAGAATTGGGGTAATCGTCCCGTCAAAAATTGCCTCTTCAAACTATTTTATATCATGTGGTCTTACGCTTTTTATGAAAATAATTCCTCTTGACTAACAGCGCAACAATTTGCCCGTAATCATAGAATAATCGTGGAAAATACGGTGATCAAAGACGTAATATCCATTTACATGTAGGTATGTACCAGCACAAGGGGGGTTGGGTGTGGCTCTGCAAAGTATTTGCCTGGAATTTGCTATGACACAAAAAATGCCGGAAAGACTTGGAAACCAGATGTAAAGTCTTCAGAAAATGGTAATGATGTGACTACCTGAAGTTAAACTTAATTTTTTTAAGTTTTCCATCTTGTTCCAGTGTGCCCTAACAAAACGGTTGACCTTATGTTCGTACTGGATGGTTCCGGATCTATCGGTTCTGAGAATTTTAAAATTGTTAAAAAGTGGGTTACAGATGTAACGGAGCAGCTGAATATGGATCAAGGACTAGTCCGGGTTGGCGTCATACAGTATGCAGAGTAAGTTGTAAATTATTGAAATTCAAATGTGAAAATCTCGGTGACTTGTGCCTGGTCGCAAAATAAAGTAGGAAATTGTAAAACAAAATTGTTACACATTTCTAGCGCATGTTATTTTGCAAATCTTACCGTTTAACATAAATAATAAGTGTCTAATCTTACCATTTTCTGGTCTTGGTTAGTTCTTTAACAAATTTTTTGATGAGTTCGCCTAAAAAAATAAATTTATCTGTCAATGCAGGGAGAATTCTTTCAAAACGGAGATTTTTCTCGGGACGCAAAAAACATATATGGAATTCAAGGTGAGCTAATTACTCTTTTTATCTAGGTTGGTCTTTTACATCACATCTGCTTTTCTTTTCTAATAGTATGTGTTCTAATTCCCTCAGAAAGCTGTTAATAGAATCTCATATATGAACGGAGGCTCTACTTATACGGGAGAAGCATTAGAAGCCGTTCGAACAAATTTCATACGTAAGCGAAATATATTATATACTCATGTACATTTGCTTTGTGCAATAAGTAATTTTTAATTCCATACAATAATTTCATCTTCATCTTATGAAAACTAGTATGCTAGAAGTTAGGACTAATTGTACTAACTATCTTGTGAGAAAGGTAGCCTGGAATGGTGCAGAGTTCGTATGCGTTCCTAGAACGAAAGCTTTTAAAATATAAGACATTCAGGTTAACGAAATATAATTTAGGCAGTTGTATGTTGAATTACGTGAAGTCGAATGAATTTGGGTCGTAGTTAGGTCCAAGCTTCTCAATGGAGCCCAAACTAAGTGGATCCCTTGCAGCTTCCAGGCCACATCCCTCTCTCTGGGCCTGGAATTCAGCGTTTGTACTATGGGCTGTATGCTAAGTGAATAAGGGGCCACAGGAACTAACTGGATCAAAGTTGTCAAGATGGTGGTAATGGTGCAGGTCGTAATATATCTACAGCATTAGTGGAATGGTTCCTTACAAAATAAATTATTTTGCATGGTTTTTAATTCTCTAGGTTCGTCGAGATACAAAAGGGAAAATACAAGGCATCTCATGATATTGCTGACGGATGGAGTGTAATTTTTTATTTCTTGTGTTTTTTTTAATGCATTGTGCCCTGAATGTCACTTGATTCTTGTATACCGTATTCATTCGATTAGAAGCCGCGCCTTATATTGTTTTTTTCAACATATCGTGCAGCCTACAATCAAGGGCCGCTTACATTAATTTTTTGCGCGGCTTACAAAAATACTCCCGAATGGCGGCTCGTAAAGCAAGTTGCTTGGACAATAGTAGTACGAGGTTCTACTGTATATTGTTTTTTTCATCATTTCGCGCAGTTTACAATCAAGGGTTGCTTACAATAATTTTTTCACACAATTTCGTGCGGCTTATTATCAAGGGCGGCTTATATTGTTTTTTTTTCATTATTTCGTGCGGCATACAATCAAGGGCGGCTTATAATCGATTAAATATGCTACATATCAACGTATACATTCCATCATACTCCTAGGTCAAGTGACCACTCCGATATAAAGCTCAATGCCGATAAACTTAGAGAGTTGGGAATAGAGACATTCGCAGTTGGTGTTGCAGGAGCGGCAGATAGAGAATTGCTGGTAATGTTTGACTTACTAACTAAATTAAATATTACCTCTTTCATTTTAAATCACAGCTTGTGTATCTCGACTCATACCATTACCATGTGTAAATCAATGATTTTTGTGACTGACCTTGTATAGCAGGCCATATACCTATGGTTATGATTATACTTTATACCATTCCATTACCATTAGATTGGCAGTGTTAAACAATACTCTTATCGAGAGAACTAAATTGATCCGGAAGTGAAGTCTTTTAGATTGACTCAGTTTAATTCTATTTTTCGATCAATTGGTTGCTTTATTGGTTGGCCACCCCTTGTTTAACCATTGTGGAGGAATCGTTGTTCATTATTCTCATGTCACCCTCACCCTTTCACTCGTGTTGTAATTGTACGTTAGTCTCATCAACATAGAATAATGAAAGTTTTAACATTTTCAGGAAATCGCTGGAGACCCTAAAAGGAAGTTTAAACTCGAAGGATTCGACAACCTCGCTGGCATCATTGGAAATCTTAAATCAGAGATCTTAGTCTCCCTCGAAGGTAACTGCTATTTATGATTTTCCTATTTGATTCGATTACTGTATTATAAAAGTATACAAGTAGTCACAATAGCTTCTGCAGTTACAAATTTCCCTGTAGATACAGGGAGAGGGGGAAGGCCCAGTATTTGCTCCTACAGCTTTGAATATCCTTGACACTGTGTGCAAACAATGTGAAATAAATGTGATTGATATGATCAAATAGTTATATTGCTATTAAGTAATTACAAATATTTTCTTGTGCCATTTTATTGATAAGAAACATTTTAAAGAGAAAGTAATAAGGGGGAAGCAATTGATGAAAAGTATTCGGATAGCTGTATAGTTCAAATGAAGAATTGATCCTACCAAGTTGTGAAGCAAATATATTGATAGAAAACAACCATGATTATCACTATCATTGGTGTAATAAACGAAGTCAAGTCTACAGACTTCCCTCTGCTACTTAAATGAGCATTCTAATTCAAAATAGCAAATAAAGAGGAAAATGAAATTGATTGCAAACTGATTTTCTTCAGGAACTGTTGAGATATGCAAGAACAGTAAAAATTACTTAGAATTTCATACCCTGCCAAACAATGTTCAGATTTAATTGTTAGTATTCCTTCATAAGCTATAATATCACTATCTTCGAGATGCGAAATAGTAAAAACATCCGCATGAAAGATATAATAATGAAGGTATCCATTAATTGTATTGTGTCGATCAACTGTGCCGAAGTTCCACCGGTCGTTGTTATGAAATATTGGCTAAAAGAAAGATAAATGTAGGCTATGGATGAAGTTTATACCAGATTCTCTCAATTACAAACATGATATGGTGTTTAAGTACATGAACATGTTTTTGACAGGCGGAACATCAAAAAACGAATCCTCTAAGTTTGAATTTGGTCAGATCGGCTTCTCCAGCATCTACAGCAACACTCCAGAAAATAAAGTAAGTTTTAGTGCTTCAGCACACACTGGTACTTTGTATGTGTGAGTTGTGAGTGAAATGAGAATGTTGAAAGCGCTATTCGTTTACTCAAATTATCGTCAGTATGAAGTATTAGACAGGAACGGCAAAAAGTAATATTCAAATGAAATCCGGTGAGTTATGTTTTTACCTCTAATGCAAACGAAGTAGTAATATTTCTTAACTACAAAAATTGCTTTCAAGGTTCGGATTAGTTGTTGCGAAGCTGACGCAATTTATCCCAAGGTCAGAATCAGTTCATTCATGAGGTACACGAGATTTATCTGGATCTGGCTACGTATCACCAAGATGTGACTCTATATTCATCTCACATTATCTTCACACTGGCTTGATCGTCGTAATGTAAGGTTTGAAGTGAGCATTCAGTCAAAATACATCAGTTCCTCGTATTTTGCACGACCGTAACTTCGTACGCTCAAGACTTCCAATGCTGAATTCATGGGAAATTCCGTTCGGAGTTCGACCGAGGCTTCTTAAGTTCAAACTGCGCGCGTAGTAAAACAAATGCATTTCGAAAGTTCCACGCGCATAAACTGCAAACTTATATTGGACGGTTGTAAATTTTTGATTTGGTGCCGGAGTAATCAAAATTTAATTTTCGTTCACACCACCATGAATTTTACCAACGACTTCGAGCAAAACGATGTTGAATACATGTATTTTAATTTTTAGGAATTTTGCCAGGACCATGGAATCAGTTCAAGCTAACCGGTATTTAAAAAATGATCATACTATAGGAAATAGAATTAAAATTAACAACTACAAGAATGAATGTATATTTAATCAAGGCTGTACTCCGCCAATACAATTCATGATATCTGTACGCTGACCACATTTGATTTTACAGGTGGTTATATTTTGCAGACTCTTCGAGATACAAAAAGAAAAATACAAGACAGTTGATTATATTACTGATAGATGGAGAGAGTAAGTAAAAATTTGATATCTATTTTCCCTTTTTTCTAATTTTGTGTCGTTTTCAGGTCAAGTTATCGAGACAGATCAAACGCTGATGCAGTTGAAGACGGGTTAGAGGTACCATAACACAATTACTATACATATACATTTAAGAATCCTCTATCCGAAATTCCAAAAACCTCCAACATCCGAAAGCAGTAATCATCATGTTTTCTTTTGTACAGTAAGTACAAAACATCATTTTCATGTGAGATCTGAATTTCACCTACATGTATGAGTGTAACATGACTAGCATCATCACTTGATCATTACTTTAAATATAGATTGTTGACTTTTTCCAATTTTTATTTTGTTCACCTGTAATCATATTCAATACTTTGTTTTTATACCCTACATAAAAACTAATACCTGTATGGTAAAAAATCATATAAAAATGATGTATTTTTTTTGTGTGTAAGGAAACCAGCAAACAGCAACAAAAACATATGTAAAAGGGCCTGCTTAGTTATAAGGAATAAAAATATTCCTAAATCCACAATACTTTCGGTCGCTGGAATTTCAGATAAGGGATTCTTGACTGTATGAGTTTCATCACTAATTGCTGATATAACGGGGCATGCTAAAAGATTATGATCGGTTATTATGCTTTGGTGTGGTACCCTCTTTTTGTGCGGGCGGAACGGCGTTTATCACGAAACATTATATATATGAAATAATGCATTATATTGTGTTTATATGCCATTGTGCGTTCATTGGTATATAAAGTTTCCATAGAACAGCTGATAGTGATCACGTAACACACAAGTCCGCACCTGGATTGAAAATTTCGCCCAATTTCAACACAAGAGTGTACTATGGCATATTGTGCAAGTGATTTTTGACTCACCTTCCGCAAGGATAAGTGAGTTAGGTACAAAGCCTAAACATGTAGACGCCTTGAAAAACCCTTCCTGGTCTATTCAAAATCAGGAAACTCTTGCCTTGTAGCTCGTAGCGAACAGTTGAATTTTCGCCATGACTGGTTCACTAGTTGACTTCAGATAACAATGGGTGTTGCAATTTTACTTAATTGTTTCGAGTTTGACGCATGGGAATTTCAATTCAATTAATTCCCTTCTTTGGACGAACTACTTCCGTTTTGGCTCCATTATGTCATGTTTCTGCTCTTCTCTCATTTTCGCCTCTATCCTCTGAACTTTTCCATTTTACCAATGAATTTCATTAAGTAAGTATATTTACATTTAATACTTGATTAATTTCTAGTAATTGTCTGTTATCTTTATTGATTATGAATTCTCATACTTCATGTTTCCAGTGTTAGACTGTTATTCACGCTAACTTGCTATTGTGTTATCATTCACTGCACAGAAATTGCTGCGGCAGGAAATTCTCTAGTGATCACCCCACAAGTGATAAGCATTGTCATGAAATTGCTATATCAAGCATCGACATTTCCTTCACAAGCAGATACCCTGGATAAACGGCATGCATTTCAGTTTGTATTTAGTAAGTACTCAGGCAGCATTAGGGAATAATCTCATAGGCAGAATCCACAGATTTTACATATATTGGGGAAAGTTCCTTTATTTTGAATCATCTAAATTTTATTTTAGACACTTTTTCAGATATTCTGATATTCTTTGACACTTTTAATGTGTTGTATTAATTACTCCATGCAGGACACATAGAAAATGATGAGAACTAGATTCTACTGCTTGCTGATTTTCAGTATAGTTAACTTCAAGTTAACAACCTGCTTCAATGTGGAACCTAAAGTCGAAACTTCAAGGTTGATTACGCCACTGTTGATAAATCAAGACAGGGGTACCAATGGTTTGGTACCGATGCTACCTTCTGCAGCTCAACCCTCCTATTTTGGGGCGGATATGAAGATTCAGAAATTCAGCTCCAAGACTAATTTCAGGTATAATTATTACCTTTTAATTTATACTGCACTATTGCATTTTTACCATGCAAATTATTGGTATAATATTTTAAAAAGAATTTCTCATCTCAATCAATCACACAACACCATTCGATGTGTTTTCTTATCTCGTTTTGAATTGTCATATTTTACTTTTACCATGAGAAATATTCGAACATTTAAAAAAAAACATGAAACTTATATATCAATCGTCATTGAATTTAAAAAAAAAATCTTATCTCAATAAATCACAACATTTCCATTCGATTTAATGCCCAGATATGTTGTGTCATTAAAAGAAAAAAGTAGAAGTATAACAATATCCTCACAACAGAAACGAAACTTTCATTTAATTCAGTGCGCACTCCGACTTGCATACAAAAACCTAAACCTAGAAAACCCAAGTACAAATACATTTGGTTTTGCCTGAAGGTTGCTGGAAAATATTAATGAGTTATCGTGTTTTAATCAAGGTATAGACTATAGATCATCACAGTTCGCGATGGCCCTTAATTTGTATACAGGAACTGCTCACTTAACGACCACTTACACTCATAACCATTATCACGACTGCCAAGCTACTACCGTTCCTCACACTCGAAACCACTTAGCAGTGTTTTGATAAGACCTTTAAAAATTTCATTATTCAGATAATTCATTTGATATAAATCTGATATTTGGTAACTTGTATATTCTCATGGACTTGATCACCAGTTGCGTGACATTAAAACAATATGAACAAAATGGTATGACGTCTTTTGAACGGAATCTGGCCGTTGAATAAGGGTTTCCTTAACCGAACAATTTCCTTTACGACCAGGTCGGTGGAACGAAACCTAGTCGTCGAGTGAGGAGTGTCTGCGTTGGTATTTTGTTTGATATGAATAGATTCCTACCCTTTTATCACAAAGCCAAATTCTTACGTTTGCGAATGACTGATTTAAAGGAAGTTGCGCTTTCCACTTGTAAATATTTGTAAGTAAACCAATAAAAAAAAAATGTTTACAAGGAAAAAATTCTACAAAGCAAGTCTTACCGCCATTCAACTCAAAACTGAACAATAACAGTAGCACTCGCTGAGCACTTTCATACTTCATTGTTTTATGTTTGAGGAATCTGTTTTTTTACATTTTTCCTTTAACTTCATAAGGAAACGACTTTATTCGAGAATCTGGAATATGCTTTTTATTTTATCCGTTAACTTCAAAGCTAAATTCCATTTTCTTTCAGTATTGCTATTGGATCTCCTAAACTGATAAACGCAAGTAATCCCTTGGAAAACATCCAGTCACCGGGTATAAACGGTAATGTTGCTCTTCACTAGTCGAAGCTAAGTTACATCGCCTTTTTTGTGTTATTAAATACGCAGTGTTCTAATAATCTTTAATATAATGTTAATAATTAATAAAATCAACAAATTTTCCCCAAGCGGCCTCCACCATCCATTGATTGTCAAGTACAGTTTTCAAACTGTTATCGATATGTTTGGAAGCAGTATTCATCAAGTCCTTTAACTGTACCTCCGTTATGTTGCTGTTAAAAATTATAATTGATAGAAGCGCTCTGATATAAATAAATGCAAGGTGAGTGTTTTATGCTTCCTCGTTCATCACGCTTTGGCCTACACAATGGAAATTTCTGTTAGAGATGAACTACACAGTAGCTTCTAATATCGCATCCTACCGTTCAATAATTGTAGCTTTACGTGATGCTTTGTGGTGAAATATTGTTCTCATTTCCAGGAAGTATGCGTCGCATTTATAATAATAATTCTGTCGTATTCAAGCTGTGATATTGTACTCCATAACCGCATTTATCTCCCTATCAGGAAGTACTGGTGGAATCTATTCATGCAAGATAGGACAGAACGTGTTCCAAACGGCTTCAACCAAATTGAGTAAATCAGCATGTACTCTCATGATACCGAACTCAGATATAGTAGCAACACGTGGAGACAATTTTGGAATTAGTGTTCCTTCCTCCCCCTTTTATTCAAGATCTTATAAGGTAAAAGAAATAAGGTATACAATTTGTTAGGACACAGAATTGAACTTGTCCAACTTTCTGTTTATGATTGTATAATTATTTCAACACCCAAAAATCCCGACAAAATTCAAACCTAAAATTTACGGTGATCAAAGACGTAATATCCATTTACATGTAGGTATGTACCAGCACAAGGAGAATTAGCTGTGGCTCTGCAAAATATTTGCCTGGAATTTGCTACGAAACAAAAAATGCCGGAAAGACTTGGAAACCAGATGTAAAGTCTTCAGAAAATGGTAATGATGTGACTACCT